>BOSO01036086.1:0-36754 GCA_018403395.1 Gorsachius goisagi | reverse complement strand
GGCTGAGGGGAGACCTTATCACCCTCTACAACTGCCTGAAAGGAGGCTGTAGTGAGGTGGGGGTCGGCCTCTTCTCCCTGGCAACAGATGATAGGACGAGGGGGAATGGTTTGAAGCTGTGCCAGGGCAGGTTTAGGTTGGACATTAGGAAAAACTTCTTCACCGAAAGGGTTGTCAGGTTCTGGAATGGGCTGCCCAGGGAGGTGGAGTCTTCATCCCTGGAGGTATTTAAAGGAAGGATAGATGAGGTGCTTAGGGACATGGTTTAGTGGTGGGATGGCAGGGTTAGGTTAACAGTTGGACTCGATGATCTTAAAGGTCTTTTCCAACCAAAGTGATTCTATGATTCTATGATACTTTCATGGAGTGATTTGAATCACTTGACAAAAATTTCTTATATGTCCAACTTGAATTTTAATACCAAGAAGCTGCTAAAAAGGGGACTGCAGTAAGTAAAGGTGCTGGGCTGAGTTTCAGAGGACATATTTATTTCCCACACCAGTACTAACCTTGCTATTTAATCGTGGGAGGCCCAATAAATTACTCCACTTGTGTATGGATTGCTGGTAAGGAATGTGATGCGCTGTTTTTAAACCTCTCTTACCAGCAGTAAAAAAAAAGTTCAGTTTGTGCTGTTGTAATCATCAGGATTTGAGGATACATGAGAGGCATGACTCAGGGACAGGTAATGTCCTTTATTAAATAAACAGACATAGACAGAGAAAATAGACAAGCCTGTCTATTTTTATAGATATTTCTGCCGGTCAAGTAAAAGATAATGCTTCTGTCTGCAGACCTTGTCTGCTGTAAAAGAAATTACTTAGAAGAGCCAGCTGGCTCTTCTATCTTGCCACTGTAGCCTGAACGATTCCGCTCAGCCCCATGGGTTAAAAATTGTCAGTTTGTAGAATATCACAATCCGTGTAGGAAATTCAACATATGATTCAGCAACAAAAATACACACGGGGCAAGACAGCAGCTGAACTCCCCTTATCACAGCAGCACTTGTCTGTGACTGCACTTGCTTTATGTGCATTTTGCATGTCAATGGTCTCATCGCCAAGGGCTCAACTTGTGTGCAATACTTAACGCTTACACAAAATTCGCTAACATGCTGTTTGCTTTCAGACAAATGCAAAAGACCGAGCCGTTAACAGCAGCCCCGGAGATTAGTTTCTGTACAGAGAAAAAACTGTGTGCAGTGTGTTGTAATTGTAACCACAGCTCTGCAAGAGAAGGACGTGAAAAAACCCGGATCATAGGCTTGTGCATGCTCATGGGGCTTCCTAGCATGAACACCCTCCCTCTCTGGGTCCTGCCCATGCACTGCCTGCGGGAGGTCCTCTGCAGGACTGAGCAGGACTTTTGCAAAGGGGAGGTGACTTTTGACAAACGTTTCCTGTTTGACTGTGAATTCAAACTGCCTCGGTTTCTTCATTGGCACCTTGAGCTCTGAGCCAGGACTTGAAGCAGTAAGTTGTTAGAGAGAGGAAGGCGACAGCCCTATTTCTCTGAAAACATGTTTCCTAAAACCTGCTAAAAAGCAAGTTTTGGAGGAAAAAAGCATTCCTGGAGCTGGCGGGTGCATCCCCAGTGGAGGAACACTCACTTCTCTCTCAGATCCCAGAGAAACACTCCCAAATGTGAAGAAACAGATGTGGTTGCCATCTGGAAAGGTTTGCTTCTGATTAACCCTTGTTGGGGCAGACCAGGGCAACATTTAACCAGAACTCCATTGGCAAGCCCTGCTTAAACGCTGCTTTGTGCCTGGAAGCTTTGTGGACAATTGAACATGAAATAACTTTGCCAGTGTTAATATGGAACAAGTTTCATTACACTTAAAATGACCTATTTATAGCAAGCTGTGGCCACTTTGTATTTCCAAACTTGAGAGCACAATATGTGGCCTTTTTTAATGACTATGCTTTGTAACCTTCGACCACCCAGCAAGCTGGAAGGACCTGATGCCACATCCCCTTGGGTGTGCAAAGAGCCTGGTGCTTAGGGTAGGACAGGGCTTTACTTAAGACACCAAAATGTTAGGTGCCTTAAAAATGTGTGAGGGAGAAAAACACACCCTTGGCTCCATCAGCACTCAAGAACCCAGGCAGAGGCTGATGCAATCAACTGCAACTTGCTCAGCCTTTTATAACAGAGCCAGGAGGTAAATTCATCTCATTCGTGTTCATGAAGAGAGGCCAAACAGACTGAAGCTCTGTGTGGGACCCTTGTCTTGGGAAAGGAGATTTTGCAAACCTTAATCTAATGCTAAATTCTGAGTTCCCTATTCATTTTTTCTCTGCTCCGTTTCTGTGCCCTGTCGATCCCCCATAGCCCTGCCCCACAGTCTCTCACCCTTTCCAGCTGTAACATAGCAGAACACCTAAAAAAAAGTGAAGGGTTTCAAATGCTTACAAAATGTTGAATGTAAGAGGCCCAAACCTTGCTTGAATTTGCTGTCTCCTTAGGTGTGTGGGAAAAAAACACTGAAGAAAACAAGCCGATGATGGTAATTAAGGTTTTCACTTAGCAGAGATCGGTGTAAGGTTACTAAAGTCAAGGGCATGTCCTTACTGTGTATGGAACAAGGACTTAAGAGGGCTTGCAGATCACCCTGTAGTGATTTTCTGTGGTGTGGCACTGCTTTACAGCAAATATGCTCATGCAGATGTTCAGAACACTGCTTCACAGCTCTAGGAGCTGGGCTTTGGTATGATTTCAGTCTCACAGAGGCACAATATGCTCTGTAGCATCTCCCATCCTGGAGCCCAGCTAAAGAGCTTTTGGGATCCCAAGAAGAAAGCAGGAGGACAGGGGCTGTGATGAAATAGCACGTCTGGAGAGTGGGGCAGTCTTAAGGAGGCATGGAGTCATGCAGGGCAGCGAGAGCGCAGGACAGCCTTGCTGTGATGGGCGGGCTGCTGCCGGACACCTTCCCCAGGGCTTGCTCCAGCGCCTGGGGATGGATCCTGATCCCAGCCTGGCTCTTGGGTTGGGCTGGAGAGCAAGAGCGGGAGGGAAGAAGAGGGAACAGCGGGCACTGCTGTGAAGAGGTGACCACAGGAGTGGCCAGACGCTCCCAGTGTCATAAACTGAAGGCGGTGCAGCATGCATGAAAAAGCATGAAAAACTTGCATTCAAAGGAAAATAAAGGCCTGAAACTAAAAAGCTTTCCTTCAAGCACCATTGGGTAAAGCAGTGTTAGGGTGTATGTCTCCGCAGACCAGCAGTCTGCGGAGGAAGTCCCTTCCTTGCACAGCTTTGAACTCAAGCAGTAAAATCTTGGGAGAGTCCCTGTAATCACTACCTCTGCCTGGAAGTGTTTGCCATTTGTCAAACCACTGATAAGCTTAAACCTCAAATCAGATCTGTTTTCTAATTTGAGGAGGATGTCTGCTATATAAGATTAACATCCTCAGATCTCCCAGCTGCTAAAAACACCAGTTTCTGAGTATTAATGAGACCATGTCTAATATTTTACCCTAATGTGTAAAGTCAGAAGCTGGCATCATGCACGTTAACAAACTCAATTACCAATTCCTATGCAGATATCACCAGAGATGCCAAGGAATCAGGAAGAAGTGGGACAACTGCTAATGTTTATTTAAATAGAAAACTACAAAATTACTAGGGTAAAAAAGGCATCTGCAGGCTTCAAAGTGATTCTTATGAAAAAATGCAGAGCAAGGGAGAGCAAAGCAAATGAAAAGCTCAGAAGAAAGGTCCTTAATGCTGTCAGTATAATGACCTTGCTTTGCGAGATGGGCTGCAGAGGTGCTGCAGAACTCAGGCATCTAATAAATTATTACATAATTTTTCTTTTTATCATTAGTCACTTCTGATATTCCCTCACTTGGGTGGACAAAGAGGTGGAGCATCAGGAAATGATGAATACATCTGAAGAAATGAAGACGCATTAATCAGACTTACCACCAACACAAGGACATTCATGAGCCGATCAATGCTCGTCCGTTTAAAAGTTGTTTTTCCACTGTTCTGCATTAGTTTGGTGTCTGGCCCTGGGGATCAAAACACGCTCGTGAATTTTAGCAACAAAACTTAGCTGTTCTAAAGCTGGTTCCCTCTGAGCCCCCACTCTGCTTTACAGCATAAATACCCATCACAGCTTTCTTGAAGGCAGGTACATACAGTTTACAGTGCCTGTGGGAAACTTAGGCAGAAGAAGGTTAAGTCACTTGCCTTAGATTATATGGAGAGAGTCACATAAAGCCATTAATTCTGGATTTTAATCCTGCTCTCTTCTTTCAACAGTCAGTCCTCCCTTTCAGGTTTAATTACTTTTCACAGACTACCTGATACTGCTCTGTTATTAGTGACATGTTATACACCATCTCGCATGTCCACAGCAGTATAGGAACAACAGAAGGTCTATGCTTACAAAAAGCATAGATCTAATGGTCTACAATAATATTGTTGATTACCCTGATACTCCAATATGGATTAAAAGGACATAGAAATGATGTGGAATTTTTAATCAAATACACTTAAGAGTGAAAAATTTTGAACAAGCCTGGCACAAGAAAGACTACAATTGGCCCAGTGTGTGCCAGTAAAGGCAGATTTAATTCAGCTTTAATTCTTAAACAGATTTAATTCTTATATTCTTTCTTATTGATTGATCAAGACTTCTCTCATGTACTTTGCTGCACACATTTCTGAAATAAGGGGCTACTTCTGGTTACTAAAGCACTTAATCAAAACAGAATCGGATGTTGTAATACAGCAATGTCCTCTTCTAAAGAATCTCGGAGGTTTACACTGTGGTATGCATCATTTCCAGACTAGAGTTAAGCCAAGGGATCTCATGTATTATTTTACTTTTATAGAATCATAGAATCATAGAATCGTTGAGGTTGGAAAAGACCTTTAAGATCATTGAGTCCAACCTTTAACCTAACCCTGCCATCCCACCACTAAACCATGTCCCTAAGCACCTCATCTATCCTTCTTTTAAATACCTCCAGGGAGAGGTTTTGTTCTTGTACCTAGTAGAAACATATTTTCCAAAGAGGAAAATTCTTGGTTCCTTTATGCATACTGAGTGTGATGTGCTTCCATGCTAGTGCTGCTGTGCTCTGAAATTCACGTGTAATTTTTGTTACCTACCGGCATAAATAACGAGACCGAAGCACCATTCTGTGTTTCTAATCGTACAGCCTCTGAGCAACATCTTCTCATTGTCCAGGGCATACTTCTCCCCTCGAAGAGTAAGAGTTCCTGTGAACTTATCCAATTTGTTATTTGGTGCCTCACATTTGACTTCACCTGTAAAAGAAAAGGTAAAAACAAAAAGATGGTGGAAATCTTCTTGGCCCAGGAATATGCCAGTCAATACTGCATTCTCGGCTGTTCCCCAGGCAGGGAATATTTCTCACTGTAGCTGCAGTCCACTCCTGACTGTATCATTCCCATCCTATATCCTATATTTACTGATGTTTTGGGATAGTGCTCATTCCCTATATTCGTGTCATAATCCAATGGACCACAATGAATTTGGATTTATCGTATTCTTTGAACATGGCCATTTTGTAGTGGTAGAGTCCAAAACAAAATTTCCATGCTTTTTATTTGGGTAAGGAGAAATGTTGAACCAGCAACATACTTTTAATCCTTCCACAGCAAGTTCATAGTGGTAGGATGCCACTGGATAACTTTAGATAAAAGTGCTGACCTTGTATAATTCCTATTCCATTTTCTTTAAAACTGCAGAAGCCCAAGCGAGAAAATCATAGCCTGAAGTCTGCAAGAGAGTAATTAAGTGAGGTGCCTTTGTTCACTGTTTTTTAATTTCATCTGGTTTATACCTTAACTCCCAGTGGCACATAAAAAAAGACACTGTTACCTTCGGCCATGTAGCTGACACTGTAAGTGATTGGAGAGCCTGTTTCTATTTCCATGCTTTATATTTATTTCTTGTAATAAAGGCTGTTCACACAAAACTGTAAACCCAGACACTTCAGTATAAAAATTATTTGAATCAAAATTTGCACCTGATATCTAAAGATGCAAAGCAGAGCCCTGTGGATGCATTGGGAAGAACTGGAAAATACAAATACACCTTATTGAAACAGAAACACACCTTATGAAACAGAATCCAAGAGTTCAGTCTGTTCAGTTTATCAGTAGGAAGATTAAAGTTACTTTGATCTCAGGCTGCAAATGACCATGTAAGGACTAGCATTTGCAAAGAATACAGCTTTTCCAGCTGTTCTCAGACAAAACACACCAAGCTCAACATTCGGGAAGCAAAATCCAGAGAAGTACAGAAAAAAAGTACAACTTTAAGTATTGTGGTAGTCTCCACCACCGCAAATTTTAAAATCAAGAATGGTTGTTCTTTTCATAGAAAAGCTCTACCCTAGGGCAGACAAATCATCAGACTTGAAAGTTGAAGCAGCTGGGAAATTCTGTGACACGCGTGACGTCAGAGCTCATACTAACAACTACGCTGATCTTCTATTTTATCATCTAGTTAATCCACAGACAATCAGACCTGTACTCGATCATTTCTAAAATACTACAGTAACCAGACCTGTCTCACTATACCCCTTGCAACTGCTTGAAAAGCACAGAGAGAACAGAGGCTCTACAGTGCAACCTGAAACATGATGCCATGAGACTTTGGTGAACAAAACTCAGGGCATGATCCCTCATCAGGAAGACTGTGCCTCTCTCCTCATGCCAGCTGTGGAACAACGCTCATGCAAGCACCTCGTGTGGCAACACCCACGTCTGGTTTCCACTAAGGGGGTTGATCTGGGTTACTGTTATGCTGATTTTGAGATCAGAAGAGGTTCATCCCAATTAGAACGATCACAAAGAATTGAGAAGCTTGAAGAGATACACCCAATACACCTGCGCTGACCCCAGTAACTCTGCAGCTGAAGATATCCCAGCAAGGCACTGGGCCTCCTGCCTCCTCCTCCCCTTAACGGCAAGATGATACCTGAACGCATTTCACCTGAAAGAGTTAAATACTGCCAAGTCTACATGTGATAAGTAGTAGGTAACCTAAAAGTATTGTTGCCTTTCTCATCTCCCAGTTCCCCAAATCAAATAAAGAAGTTCAGCGTTTTGCAAGCATCTTCCTTATCTGAACCATCACGATGTCAACAAACATCATAACTCACATTAAGCATTCCACCGAGTGCCTGTATTAGCTGCTCGACCCTTTCCTCTCTTCCTGTCTTAAGAAGTAATTAGAAAAAGAGTTAGGTAAATATTTAAATACTTCTACAGAGGTTTGCTGGGGAAATGCAAGGTTGGGTCTGATTCCAGGCACGCTTCCCAGTACTCTGCCAAATATAAATCATCCTGGGAAACATTTTATTCATTTTAAGTATTGCGAAGAGGCCACTTTTATTTACAATATAGCTAAAATAGAGATTTAAAGGGCAAATAAATATTTGATTTTAAAAGTTTTAATTTTCCAAAATATTTTGAAACATTTTTTTAAATTACGCAGTTTCAAGAATGTGGTACCCTTAGATAAGCATTACACAGGAAATGCCTGAAAATTATTTAAGATTAAGCTTTTGCTTACAAATTGATACACACTGCAGTGTCTTCAGGAGAATAATTAAGGCATGCCACTCTGACTATGAACATAAAGCATTTAACTGCACCTGTAGAAACATGCTTTTAAGACCCAAAACACTCAGAACCCCAGCCATCACTTCAGAGAAATCCTGGTGTACTGAGCTGACACGGAGCTGAGACCACACACATTATAATTTTGTAAAACCTAAATGCAGAAAGCAAAAGAAAAGCCCGCGCCTTTCGATGACTCTACCAGAGACTATCCCAGCTATGCTAACTCTGCCACATCCCCACCATTTGTCCTGGAGTCATCTGGTTATTTCAAAGAGAATTTTTTAAAAATTATTTTTCCTCTTTATCTAAAAATATTTCCTCAGAGCCTGCAGTCCTTGAGATGCTCCAAGGACAGCAGCACTCACTCCACCCCTTTCCATACCAACTCTTCCTTTAATCCTGCCCTTGTACCTAAGCCAGCAGGGCACTGCGGAGCGTGACTAACGCCACTAAGTGACTAAGAGGACTGAGTCTCTTCCCCCATCCTCTCTGCAGGCTGATGATGTGTGAGCATGGAGCACTCTGGTTTTGACAGGTCTGGCTCCTTTCTGTGTATGTGCTGCTATATATTCCTTGGTATCCAGCGATAGGGCGTGTGGGAATGGTTCAAAGGTGTGCCAGGGGATGTTTAGGCTGGACATGAGGAAGCATTTCTTTACTGAGAGGGTGGCCAAACCCTGGAACAGGCTTCCTGGACAGGTAGTCAATGCCCCAAGCCTGTCAGTGTTTAAGGGGCACTTGGACATCACCCTTAACAACCTGCTTTAACTTTTGGTCAGCCCTGGAGTAGTCAGGCAGTTGGACTAGATGATCGCTGTAGGTCCCTTCCAACTGAAATATTCATTCTATTCTATTCTATTCTATTCTATTCTATTCTATTCTATTCTATTCTATCCAATCCCATCCCATCCCATCCCATCCTATCCCATATTTGATATACAAAAGAGTGCTAAGAAAGTACACATTGCCTGTTAACCATATTTGTCTTTGAATATCTTAGAATGCAGTTTTTATTGAGGCATTGAGAGACAAATGCTGGCAGGGCAAGGCTTCAGGCTGGGAAGTAGTCCCCCGTCCTGTGTGCACAACTAGTCCTCAGGTCTGAACAGTGTTTGGAAAGTGTCGCTGCTCAGAAGCTAGATGTAATTGATGCATCAGCACCGCTGCACCAATGTTAGACTGCAGTGTGAAAATATTTTGAGATCAAAACTAAGCATGCAGTTTGGGGAAAAGTTTGCACCGTGCAATTACAAGAACTTTTGTAGTGAAGTTTGAAGTGGGTAGTCTCAACGTGAACGGACAGATGTTAAACAAAAGCATGGAGCAGAAGAAGATCTCCCACCAATGCAGTTTCAGGTTATAGCCATGCGTGGCACCAAGACCTGCAAGTGAGGGGGGATCTCTTTCTCTACATGTGCTGTTGATATCTGTTGTACAGACTGCAATTGCCCATTCTGTTTTCCTGCCACTGCATCCAGGGGTCTCCTAGCAAGGAGCAGGGACTCCCAGGCATTCTCTGGACTCTGGTGTTTGGGCAAATTCCCTGGGAAGTGAATTTTCCGTGTAGACTCACCATTGAACTCTGTCAGTTTCTGAAGATCTTCTCCAAGTTCTGCAGTGACTGTCAGTGCCTGCTTCACCTTCAGGTTGGTTTCACTGTAACAAAGCATGAGACAAAAACATGAACCGAAAGTCCTATGCGAACTGAAAGCTCTCCGTTGAAAGTAATTTCTGTTCTTGAGAACAGTCTTCTGCCTCAGACACCTGAGAGACCATGCCATCATCGGCCTTTTTTTATTTGGCCAAAAGGTGTAGTTGTCTCTATCAGTTGCAAAGACAGGCAAGCCAGAGGAATTCTGGATGTGGTACCATGGTACCAAAGAGAGTGAGGTGGCTCTTGTCTTCTCATTTTCACTACAAAGTGCAAGACCAGGCATCTCAGCTCCCTGAGCAGCTCGCTGTCTATCCTGCCCCTCATACCACACAACCCTGAGGCATCTGAGCACACAGGAGAGCTCTGGATCTTCTTCCATGGTATTCTGGTCCTGAGGAGTACTCAAGTCCTGGGACTAGCTAGCTGGGGAGTTTGAAATGCAATGTCAAAGAAACACTGCATTTGTTCAGGGCCTCTGGGTGCTTGCACATACAGGAACTACAAGCTCATTTTCAGCAGAAATCAGTCGGGGAAAGTCCACAGGGCTGTCTGTAGGGTACTGGGAGAGATACGATTTCTTGATCTCTCTGGTCTTGCTTAGTCCTCCAAGTTGATGCTAGCTCCAGGCAATGCAGAAAAGGTAATGCTAATTGGGTCATAAAGATGAGGTCAGATCCAGTTTATTCCATTTAATACAAATTAGTTGCAGCCCTCTGACTTGTGGTCAGTTGTGCCCTGGAGTGAGCAACGTTTGGAAGCCTTTGTAGTGCGAATACATTAATATTATGGCATAGCAGTCCAAAGGAGTTTACTGGAGTTATTAATTGTGATTATCTCACCCAGATAATCTGGCTAAGAGAAAAGACTAAGGGAGACACAAGAAACAGAAAGCTTCTGCCAGTGACCTGGGATATTGGAAGAACACATTTCAAACTAACTCTCTGTGCTGGAAGAACTGATGCCAAAAATAAGGAAGAGTCCCCTCCTCACATGATATTTGCACTGGAAGAGGCAAAAGCATCCACGAGAAGATACTCTTTTCAAGATACCTACCCAAAGTTTACTCTAGGTATTAGGAAACTCTTGCTACACAGCTATTGCAGGTAAGGTTGCAGCACCCAGGGACATCAGAGAAGATTTGGCCTTGCACTGGCAGCAGTGGTTGCACCCAAGGGCCAGGGTCACTTACCCATCCAGTTCGGCTGTCTCGATATATGTCAGGCTGTGCGGCTCGCTGCTCGACAGTAACAGTAGATCAGCCTGAACACAGACAGACAGACTTGGCGTGAGTTCACATGGTCAGAGGGCAGTGGCACTGCAATGCTGTTTGTGGTTTCTGCACGCTGCAGGTCTCTGGGGCAGTTATCATCACTACTGACTCATTTACTTGGGAGTGATGAGGGAAATTACAGAGACCAACTGTGAGCAAGGTGGAGAGAAACTGTACTCACCGTCACAAAGTTGTTGTTTTCTAGTTTTATAATATCCCCCACTTGGATATTCATCCATTTTTCATCCTTTAACCTGCAAGAAAACTCATAGTAAGTAGGCACATAAAGCAAACACCACTTGGGAAAGTAGGATACTCGGCTCTGCTCCTGCAGCCAAGCTGTAGGCGCCATCAGGACTTGGGCTCCTGATGAGATGGAGTAGGGCCTGCTATGATGTGATCGGATGCCTACTGAGCTAAGGGACCACCACAGTACAAAAAAGTGGTAGCAGTGGTTGGGGTGACCCATGCAGGGTTGAGACCAAGCCCCACAACAGCAGCACAGTCCATGTGCACTGTCCTTCCGTCTGGACTGACTGCTCCCTTTCTTCTCCTAAAGGGCCACATTGTCTCGGAAAAAAAATTCTACTTTGCATAACAGACTTCCCAAACACCTGGAAAAATTGCCAGTTGTGTTAATTTTTCTAAGTGGTATTAAGGGCCAGAGCAACAGATCTGGTTCTGTGTGGGCCTGGCTGTCAGGAAGGTGAGTGCAGGCGCTTTGGCTGTGCCTGGGCCTCGCTAAGCCCATGTCTGCAGTGGCCTCCACAGCACTCAGCGAGATGTGCATGCAGACTGACAGACAGACGGCAGGCATCAATGCAACCCAGCCACGATAGCTGTAAGTGCAAAATCTAGAGGTGAGAAATATCAAGAGTCATATCAAAACAGGACAAGCTTGGGTTCAGCTCAGCCTTGCTTTTTCAATGTTGGTCAGAGTTGGGCAGGACCGTTTTTCTTTCCAGTTTTTGAACAAAGGCAAAATATTAGAAAATTTCTATTTCAATGCATGTTTCCTAGACACAGTAACTAATACACAGTAAACTAAGAGACTGGTTTACTTAGCAGAAAGCACAAAAAGTACGTTCCTATTCTTCAGTTTCCAGTTATATTTTTAACTGTTTGATCATCTGCTGGAGTTGACACAACATACGGCTATCTATAGCATGGAAAAAAAAGGCACCGGAGACTGCACAGCTGTCTACAGCTGTGTCCTACGCACAGTTGGATGCCATGGAGCCGCAAGTAAACAGCACATCTGTCTGCCGCAAAAGCCAATTTTCTCTGCTATTTTTTCTGCAGGGAAGAAGGGTGCTAGCAATACAATGTCCACACAGCTGAAATGTTTTCAGTACATCTAAGTCAGAAGTGCTCCACACACACTCAAAGTATTACGACATGCATGAGGAAGCTATTCCTGCTGCTTAATTTAAAATAACTTGTTGATAATGACTAGTTTTGCTTAATGCAGAAGTAAATCCTCTGAACATAAATGGATGTGGGAAGATAGCCTTGCTTGTCACTTCTAGGGTAAGGAATCAGGTAATACAATACTCTCAAAGTATCACTTCTTTAAACATACTATATCCAGGAGCAGGAAGAGTTTACTTTTTGCCAGTGCAAAGTCACAGCCGTAACGTCTGCACAGATTGTGGTACCATGTCTTGTGTTCATTAATCAGATATATAGTCCAGAACTGCATGGTGAACTAGTGGTGCAAAAGACAGCTCGATTTTAAATCGTTTAGTGATCCCTGGGATTCACACAGAAAAAAAAAGGTCATTAACAAAATGCTCTTCCCAGCCAAAATTACAGCAAAAGAAAAAGGACTTACATGCCATTGATCAGGACCTGGACCGGGCGGTTGTTGACATGTTTGTCACTTTTGTGTCGATTCTGAAAAGAAAAAAGGCATTTCCAGGAAATCAAGCACACAGGAGCTGTAGGCAGTTCAGTAACATTTTAGGTTTTCACCCAGCTGGTGAAATGGGTCAGGCAGATTAGAGTCACGACTGAGTCACTGAGTCACAGTTGAGCCTGTGTGTACACCAGTAATATAGGGCATAATTGGACTGCAAAGAGCAACGGGTGACATGGGGCTTGCTCTTGGAGGGAAGGAGGAGGGCAGAGCCTTACATGTCACTTAGCACGGTCCTGACTCAACTGGTGTTGGTCCTGCCTGTCACAGTTTTGTAAGCTGAGCACCCAGAGAAACCCATTCCTCTGCTCTGATATGGAAAGTGGCCATATCAAAAAGTTCTGGCATTGCTCCCTGGGAGAGCACCCCACCACTTCTCACTTGCCTACTTGGAAAGTTGCACTGAGTCTCCGTAGAGCATCAAAATTATTTAATAACAAGAAAAAATCAGATGCTAAGCTCAGCTCTGACATCACCCTGTGAAGTCAATGGAACTTTGACTGCTTAGCTGTGATGGGAGCAGACTTTGGCCAAAACTGTGCAAGTTTCAAAAATCTCACACAGATTGTATGCTTACTTCCTACCAAATGTTTTTTTTGCCTATATTGCAGCTACATGGCAGAGGATGAGTTCTCCAAAGTGGAAGCCTAAGAACAGATTTCTGTGCATGTATCCAGACATATCTACTGGTGGCCACATTTTCAGATATGCCAAGCAGTTTCAGAGAAAGTCAGTGAAGCTGCTGGCTGCTCAGCAATGTGGAAATTCTAGCTCCTTTTTCAGTAATGAACCATAAATTTGGGGATCTAATCTCAGATCCCACCAGCCACAGACCAGTTCTCCATCTGCCTGCCACTGGCTGTGTTTATTTTAAGGGGTTTGCTTTAGTCATTGCAAGAATCACAGGCAAACTCCAAAGTACAGGTCAGCAATACAGATCTTACAAAATCATCGATGGCATCCTTGACTCCCGATACAGCCAACACCAGTACTAGGGGCACCACCGTTGTAAACCAGGCCAGTGAGGAAATCTGAGGAATCAACTGTAGGAAGAAAAGATCAGAGTTGAGAAATTTCCAGCCAGTTTGACAAACAGATGGAAGCAAAACACTGTTTTCTGTGGAAGCTGCAGATAACATTTTTCTGTGATATCTGAATACAGAATAAAGACAAAAATGCAGCTCTATCACTTATATGTGACCCCACAAAGGTGGAACAGCTAGGGAACCCACGCTTTGCTTACAAATCAAGCTGTAATTTAGGATATAAACATGGAGTTGTCAGGAAGTGCAGTGGTTTGCTCTTTCTTGTTGTTTGTAACATTAGATTGCAAAGTCCCCAGTGGCTTTCTCTGGAGGCACTGACATGGGCAAGCCTGCTGTGGGGGACCCAAAGCTATGTGAGCAAGGCCTACTGTGCAGAGCCTTCAAACACTTCTATTTTTTGTGTCAGTAACTCTTCACATTTTGCTGACGTAAACTTCATATCAATAAACAGCACACAGATGTTGCCAGGACTGATCTTGCTCTTCCAGGATCAACAGAGGCATTTTGGCTTCCCATATCTTTAACAGTGAGAGGACCCAAGAGTTGAAGGTGACCCTGTCATGCCTTCACTGATGCAGAGATGGATGTCTTACCCCAGAATAGTTCTCCCCTTCCTCTAGAAGAAGAGCATTAATGATGGAAGCAATGTGATACCAGCACCACTGTGTCCATCAGATTGGATTTGGGCAACGTCAACCCCATGTGCCTTGTGAAGTTGACATTTATGCTACTAGAGCAGCTGCTTAAGGGTGGAGAGCTGCTCTTTGGGATTGCACTGTCACATCCCAGATCCTATCAGCACCACCGAATCCAGCCTGGAGGAATGGTGTTTAGAGGCAAGCACAGCCCTGCTCAGCTGTGGAGGCTGCAGGGACACGCAACTGCTGCCTTCTCACCTAACTGGGAATATGCATGTCCCACCAGGCTGTCCTGAAGGAGTGGGGAGGCAGAGTCCCCACAGCCTACCCATCACATCCACTCCTGATCCCAGTGCTACAGGGATGGAATGAGAGGGCAGAAGAGGGCAAAAACTAAATGGAGGAATACGTACATGTAAAGTGCTGCCCTCCTTAGCCTATCTTGATGCTGTACGTAGCAGAAAAAGCTATATGCTTTTATATACAGTCCCTCCTAGATGGTTCAGCAAAAGACACAGTGGAATAATTTAAGGCAAATAATTCGAATACTATGGATTTGATAGAGAAGCAGCTAGAGTGCAGTACAACAACACAGGAACGGTGCTGTCAGCTTAGCTGAAAAAGCACTTTCAGTAGTTTCTTGAAAAATATACATGGGCTGAAATTTCCCAAATTCATTCTCTGTAAATAAGCAAAGAAGATTGTATGCAGTTTGCTACAGGCTTAACAAAACTTTGCCTATGTGTCTTTTTTTCTTTTTTTTTGAGCTGAAATTGAAAAAGAGCTTTTGAAAAAAGTAACTTTGCAAACTCGTGTGCACTGAAATAGTCAAATTCAAAATATCATACTTGAAACATAATAAAAATTATACCCTTTTTTGATAATGTGTATTCCAGTATGACTCAGCAACAACAGAGTACACTGCATTCATCCTTATTCTAGCAAAGTGCAAACGGGCAGAAATCCTGATATCAATTTCTCTGGTGCATTCAGCTTTCAGGCAGATTATTATTACCAACGGCAATGGGCAAAGTGCAACTCAAAGTGCCATTATGAACCATGGGGTTCAACAGTGTTGCTGGTGTCTGACAGGCTCCATATCAGGCACCTTCCTCACCCTGCTGAGCAGGGAGCAGCAATATTCAGCTTTATGCAAACTAGCTCCAACCTTGAGCCTTCCTGATGTTAACTCCCTCCTTCCCAGGGAAGCAGTACGGGCTACAGATTTGCTCTTCTTCTTGTGGTTTCCTTTGAGACTGCCAATGGAATTTGCCTTTAAATCTATGGATAAGAGACAACTTCCTTTTGCACTACAGGAGGAATGAGTAATGCAAATCCGAGGACAGCCAGGGGCACTTAGATGTAGACACAAGGGGTAGTAGGATAGGGCATGAAAAAGGTACGCAATTTGTTGAGAACTTTAATTAAAATTTTTTCTTCAAACCCTCATATCCAAAGGTAAGGGAGGAAATTGCTTTTTTTCTGCCCTACTTTAATCTACTTTAATGTTTTACTAAGACGCTAATTCGTAACAGGGATATAGCTTGCCCTTTATTACAGCTATCAAGAACGGCTTTGATAAGACAATGCAATCGCTAGAAAGAGCACAGTGAATTCATACCTGCAAAATCAGCAAGAAAAGAAAGTAAGCATTGGCTATTCGCTGAAACTGTTCAAACAGGTTGAGAGGCAGGAAAGTGAAGAAGTTGTATTTCGATGTTTTAATTGAATTGTTCTGTAGGGAAAAAAAAGGAAAACAAATAGGATTGGTAAAACAGGAAACAAAATTACAGCACAACCCATTTCAACTGTGTTTTTACTTGCTTATATTTAGCAATAGCATTGTTTCCAACAGTAGCTCAAAACCCATTTCCTTTTCCCCCATACGATCATGCCAAGCCTGGATAAACAAACAGCATTCCTCTCGGAATTGGTGAAAACATGATGCTCAGTCTATGCCAGTGCAACTGCAGGTAGATACAGGTACATACAGTCGCTCACAAACAGAGATGCATCTTCCCTTTATTCATAGTCTTCCTACTTACACAATGCACAAACAGAATTTAAAACTGAAACCAGTACACACCAATTTTGCTGGTAGTGTCTACAAAGCAGTGTTAGAAAACATGTGCTAGGTCAATTATCTATAATTTGTCTGAGGCTTTGAAGCACTGTTCAGCTGGACAACCCCACAGGAGCTATAGGTCCTCCCAAGAGCAGAACAAGACATTACTATTTTCAGCTGATTCACCAGCCTCTTAACTCAGCAACTTGGAGAGGTGGCTTGTTTCTATTCCAGAAAGATCGCTTGAATGCAGTGTTGTGCAAACAGCCACTAATATAAGAACTCACCATTTCAGTAAGCGAGTTGCAGTTTTGTTCCCTATTTCCAGTTTCCTCTTTGAATTGCAGACAGCCCCTCCAGCCACAAGCAATGGCTGGTCCCCTATCTGCCTTCTTCAAACCAGAGAAAGACCCAAGCTGAAGATTACAGAACTGGGTATTTTCTTCCCCGAAGGTCAGAACGGTCTGGTCCAGTTTTTGCCACCTGATAGACAGGCTCAATCCATCATCACATTGAGCCCACCAGCTTGGGCTGTCCCTTCTGATTTTAGGTGTGCTAGACTTTGTTTTCATATGAAGTTTATCAAGCGCTCATCCAGGTTTAGTCCTGGAAGCATGTATGCCATCTGTTGCCAGCACATCCAAAATTTCCCCCTAGAAGCTCTCCAGAAGACGCCTATTAACCCCCTCCCAGGGAACCTAGGTGTGACAGCATGAGGATATTTCACAGTGCACCTTCATTCAGTAATAGATTTGCTGGTTCAATGGAAGAGAAAATGGTGATTGTAGTATTGTAATAGCCTGTAGATATTGCTAAGCTGGTGGGAGGAGAGGAGCTACAAACTATGAATCACAGGCCACTTCCAATCCATGCATTAATCCAGGAGCTTGACATCTACACTGACACACATCAGCAGGTTTCCACCACTAAACCAATTTTTTAAGATTACCACCATAATGTGTGTATGGGGGAAGCCAGTCCATTTCAGGCAGTTACTGGATTTGGCTATGCCCAGACCTAAAGTGTAACATTCTTCAATGTTAACTTCATGTTTTATCCTTGTGCAAGCCAACGAATAAGTCTCTAAAAAGAGCAGAGATGGAAACTCCCTTCATGGAAGAGCTAGCCAAATCCTCCCGCTGGTTGCACTCCAGCAAGAAAAGATATTTATCAGTTATCATCATATAAACAATATTGCCTGTTTCCTGGCATCATGTAGCCATCTCTGGGTGTGGTTAACTCTGCCTGTGATTTAAAATGTCATGACACATAGTTAAATTTGGTTTATTTCAAAATTCTTCACCGTGGGATATGTGCTGCGCACAGGCTCGCTGGACACTGCTAAAACAGAAGCTATAGAACAGCAGCATCCTCTGCAAACCCAACATACAGAAAACAAAATTGCTTGACAAGTCTGTGTCCACCAGACACAGAGCCTGGCAGATTTTTTAATAAAAACTGGATCTAAAGATGCTCCCTGCCCACTAATCTGAAGAAAATATTACAGCCACTTACTTAAAAAAAGAGAAGACAGGAGCTGCAGGAAAAAGTAAGTACAGGCGACCTGACCTTTTGCGTCAACAGATTTTGGAGGGTCACATACAACATGGGAAAAACTACTCAGTAAACACTCACATGAAGTTTATAGATCTTTGCTGCAAACATCTCAGAGAGGGATAAGAAAAGAAAGGGAGTGGTTTATTTCCATTCCTGCCTTCTATTTCTGTCCATTAATTACATCAGGAAAACACTGAATGAACCAGAGCCATTCATTTTGTTTCCTGTTGCCATTAAGCATGGTAAGAACCCCAGATATAACAGTTTTGAAATGCTTAACTGCAGGAGACTAGACATCCAATATTTTATCCATAGTAGTTCAGGATTGTGGTATTGTTTGACACACATTGTCTTATGGGAGACTGGGACACTACAGACCTGAGGGTAAGGACAGGGAGTATTATAGCGGATCTTCTCATTATTCTAAAATCTGTAATTAAAACTAAGCACCAGAAAAAAAAGAATCCTCATAATCACTATGAAGATTTCTAATTCAACAAGTAACTTGTTCATGGCCCTCAGGGGCTAAAGGAATATCAATATTAAATGATAAAAACAAACTGGGGAAAACTTCAGCCTTTCCACTTCAAAGCTCTGCATTCCCACATCGTGAATGCAGTGGAAGCTCTGTGTAAGATATCATTTAAGTTTTCATGCAGTACTCCAGGGCTGCGTGCTTTGGCAGCTCGGGCTCTTGGTTGACTACAGGGAAATCTCATTTGGCCTCTGCTCTTGATCTTATCCTACTCCATGATGCTTAGCACCATCACACCCTGTCGCTCCTTCAGAGCTGTACCAGAACCTAACTCTGGGGTGGGAAGGGTACTACGGGAACCTGCAGCACCGCAGTATGTTAAACACGCCACACGCAGCCATCGTTTTATAAGCAATGCCTCTAATGCATCATCTGCCTCACCTCCTCCGTGCTCTGCCTTCGGTGAGGGAGACTCCCATATGGGAAAAGCGATGGAGACGGAATATCTTTGAAGCAGCAATTAAGTATTAAGAGGCCATACAGGAACTTCTGGTTCCCCTTTTGATTTGTAAAAATCAAACGTCTGAGAAAAGCAGCTCTATGGGCCGAGCACAAAGATGGGAATCAGGAGCTTTACTTACTCCCAGATCTGCCTTAGACTTCTGGTTGACCATGGGCAGCCCCTGCATGTGCCCGTGTCCTAAATGAACAGGCTTGAGCGTGGTTACCCACCGTCATCCTCAGGCTCTCCAGATGCGAAGCTTGACACGACAGCAACATTGTCTGTGGGTGAGGGATTATTCTCATCTGCTCTTTTCAGGGGCTAGATTCACACCTCCTGGAGGTGTGACTCCACCAAAATGCTGTCCCTAAGAATAGTGCTCATCACGCCACAGTTACACAAGTCCAGATCTGGCGGATGAGCTGTTGCTTTGGGGGTGTTTTCAGAAGCCCGTCTGTGACGTCCGACCGCGGGCAAATGCTCAGCAGATGGCTCCTACCTTTGTTCACTGAGCAAACAAATCATCTCCTCGCCATAAAAGCCACTGGAAATAAGAGACACTGCTGCTTTTGTGGCTAGATTACAGGGGCTAAGGGGTGATACCCAGAAAAGGCAGAGTACAGCAGGGTATTGAACGGCTGAATTTATACCCCTGGCTCAGTGACATATTAGCTTGTAGCAGCTGGACAACCTGGCCCAAAGTAAACTTTAGCAGAGAGGTTATGCCACGGCACCTGGCAATTCCACTGTTATCTGTATAGTACGAAGTACAGACAGATGAAGCAGAAACGGCTCTCTCAGGTGCTTTGATAAAGCTTTGTAAGGAGGCGTTGGGAGCGCAATTCAATGGCACTTTAACTGCAGCAGTGCAGTTTGAAAGGACACAGATGCCATACGCAGAAATGTGATCACAAGGCTGTGAACATGCTCGAGCACATATTTAATAAATTCATATAACAGGGCATGTGGTGCCATGGAGGCTTTGTTTTTGTAGGGAGCACAGAATAGTCAGACCAGATCAGTTTTAAGCTTACCAATTTCACTGCCTTATTCCTGATGGTGGGCAGCAGCCCCAACTCAACAGAAGACTGAAAAAGGCCAACAGGATGCTGGTGGGGTTCATCTGGTAAGATCTCATCCCAACTCCCAGAAGTAAAAGACTGGCTAAACACCAGAAATAAAAAGACCTATATCTAACCCACTATTCTCTTCCTTTTTTCTCTTTTTTTCTCCTTTTTAACAGTTTTGGCAATTTCTTACATAGGTAACTCCTCAACCCCCTCTTGGCAACAATAATGGAGTGAGTTCTAGGATCCCATCATGTGTTGGGTATTCCAGGAAAATGTCTAGGAAAATGTGGCCACTGGTTGTGTTTTCCTATGCTGTTCCTTCTGCCTGGTGTCATCCCATTACAGAGTAGTTAATCATCACTGTGGTGAGTGTCCTCACCATGGTGGTGCAGAGGACATGGAAGCAGACAGAAGTGGCATGGCTTGAGGACCTCATGCCATCACTCGCAGATGTGCCATGCACAGGATCTAAAGATCTTGTCTCTCAGTCATCTCCTTCAACTACATTGCCCTCTCCTCCTGCTCAGCTCAGTACCTGAAGCTGCTGCCAGGCAGGGAGGAGAAGTGAAGGGGAGGGCAGAGCACTGCGGTGTGGCGCAAAGGAGGCAAACTCCAAACCACCATACCCTGTTCATTAGGGTCTCACACAACCAGACTCCCAACCAGTGCAGTGAGAGTTTTGTCTCCACAAGGTTTAAGCTAAGATGAAGAGTGGAAGACTTGGTCCAAAGGAGTCTATGGACTTCACTGCAGCTCATGTCTGGCACAGCTCAAACTTTCTGTGCTTGTCAGGGCCTTGATATGCCTTAAGGACCTTGACCTCAGCTAGCATCTCCATCCACAACACCTGTCCAGGGCTCAGAAGCTCACTTAAACCCAGCCATGGGCCTTCAGTCCTTGCCTGGGCTATGTTGTAGGAGTACCAGTCTCCAGCCTGACAGCTGTCCTCGTTTCCCAGAGGGACCTCTCCAGTTCTGCCTCCTGGATGAACCTTGGGCCTATGGCATAGTCTTGTCTTCAGCCCTGTCTCTTGCTGCTCCTGACTGGGCTCCCTAGATGGACTCTGGACCTGGTTCAGCACCTCACCTTGCCTGGGATGGTCAGGATCGGCCCCATTGCCAGCATCCTGCCCTGTTCCCCCCCAACCAGATGCTGCAGGACTGCACTCCAATCAGTGAGGACATTGCCTGCGCTGGGGTCACTCTCAGCTCCCAGCTTGTCGCCTCTTGTAGGGCAGCTCTGCCCTGGCTGCTCCTCAGCTGGTCTTTGGATAAATCCAGCTAACACCTTTCTAAATGCAAAAGGAGCAGTGCAGCAACCTGTGCAGGTTGCTGCTGTGGCTATTCCTTTAGAGGCTACTCAGACCACTTTTCACATGACCAGATAACATGCCCCTCAGCCCTGAGCGTGACGAACACTTGCAGGTTGAGATGGGAGGAGAGGGCAGCTGTTGCCACTGTCCTGACCACACTGACGAGGTCCTTGAGGATAACCCACCAAGCATTCTTCTCAGATCGAAGCATGCAAGTGGAGGGGCTGGAGCAGAGTCTGAGCCCGCTAGCGGAACCCCTTGCTCTTCAATTAAATTTCAAAGAGATAAGAACCCAGCTGCTGATCCAGCCCAGAGCAATGTTGGCCATAGGAAGTTATATACATCCCACCTATTTCACTAGAGAATTCACCAGCGGGGCGGGGAGAACAAAAGCAGAGTCCAAGCAGCCCCCTTGCTGCTGGTCCTGCAGAAAGGGTGCTGGTTTGACCCTAAATCCTGATCCAAGATGAAATTTGTCGTTGACTCATGGGCCCTGCATTTCCTCTCCTATTGTCTGAAAGCCAATTTCAAAGTTGTTTTCGCAGCCCTTCGTGACGTCCCAGTGCAGCTGTGCTAAATTCCAATGCGAAAGCAAAGAAATAAAAGGGAATTGGGATCAGAGCGAACATTAAAAGCCTTCAGAAGATATTTTCTTCCCTGGAGTGTTGATAGACAGAGAGCCTATCATGGTGGACCCACATGGGGCAGCCCCCTCTGCAGCTGTGCTGGCGACAGGGCAGACAGACTGGGGACAGTGCAGCCAGATTGAATTGCCTCAGATAAGAACCTTGATTAAAGCCCTTAAATCTTGCTGGACCACATCTGGCACCGTGCTTTTCACTTCATTTCAGTCTCTACACAGGCAAATTTCTTACTGAAGTCAGGAAGCATCTTCCTGTCTGCAGTGTGAATAAACACAGGATTAGGACCTGACTTTTCATTTTTACTGACCTATATTGAGTCCATTTTTGTACTGCACTAAGTGCCTTTGCATGCCACTCATTCGCGCTTGGTTTCTGAGTCATTCCTAACTAATTTTGTGAGCTGGTGGGTAGTACATACCTTCACACTCAGCCCTTCCAGTTAACTTCACAGCACTTTGTTTTATTTTTCTAAGCTATCTCGTTCTTGCTGTGCAGAATAAGGCCAAGGATGTCTGGGGTTGCACCAGTCTGAGAGCCTTAGTTTCAGGTTCAGTCTTCATGCTAAGTCCAAGTAAATCCTGACCTGCCACTGCTTGAAGCTTCCGTCCTTAATCACAGGCACCTCCTATTATTTGATCACAGCAAAAGTCATCAGAAGACATTCTTGAAGAAGAGGCTTCTTCAAGTAAGAGACACTTCCCTTGTCCCCCTCTCAGTCTGGGGTGGGGTGGGGTGAAGGAGACTCTACCAAACTTCCAGCCCACTGCACGGCACATCTCGTATGCCCACAAGGCGCATTCAGTCCTTCCTCTGAAACCGTCCCTCGGCCTCACCATGAAGCCTCTGTGTCAAGGGGACTTCCACCACGTGCAGCTCCTACCCACCTTTTATCCCCAACCTGCCCTATCGGTCCAGCCTCCTGCACTGTCCAACCCTCCTGCCCAGCTGGTGCTCAGCTAAAGAAGGGCCATAGCTGGAGCAGTATGGCAGGGACACACTGCAGCTTGGCCTCTTGTTTATTTTCTGATGAGCTCTGGGAAGGAATTTTCCCTCCAAAGCCTCCTGCAAGTCCCAGTGTGATGGATCTGGACGTGCCCTTGCACGCACTGGCAGACACGGCGTTCCATGGTGCAGCATCAGGTTCCTGCAGAGCTGGTTTGTGTGTATTCAGGAGTCTTGCTTCATACCCAGCTTTCAGCAGCTGCCAGGGCTGATGTCAGACCCAACACACAATAGAGTTTTCAAGTCTTTCTCAGCTCCTCTGTTCTCTCTTCACAGATATCCTGTAGACTTTGCACCGGGAAGGGATGATATCCACCAACTGTTCAGGGACAACGTACCCACCTCTGATTGTACATTCCCACTTCCCTGCTCTCACTGAGACTAAACCAGGACAAAGCATCTCTGTGCCTTTGATCTATGCCTACATAATAGAAACTCTCCTTTTAGTGAAAGGCTCGAACCTTGACACCAGCTGCAACACACAGCTTGGCGGCAGCGGTAAGGCAACACACTAAGCCTCCGTTTGCATTTCCCTTTCTTTTCCTTACTGGCCTTTCTCAGGAACTGCCTCACCCTAACAAAATATTTGCCACCTCACCTAGCTTTGAAACAAGAACCTGTTCTATAGGTTTTATGGCTAACGTAGCCTTGAGTTACCAAGTAAAATACACCTCACTCCTGTGGCTTTCACCGTCTAAAATACTTTCTAAGCTTTGTTACACTGCTGAGTTTCCTTCCAGTTTCTGCCCAGTGTCCCTTTTATCTGGCTGGAATATCTATTGGTGCAACATTCCTTGTGCCTCAAGAGAAGACAAGGCTCCTGTGCTGGAGGACAAGGATGAATGGTCCTTGCTGTGGGGCTGAGAGCTGGAGGATAGCTGTTCTCCTCCTGGCTCTATAAAGAAGACTCAAATCACCATGTGGCTGCCCACATCCCAAAGAGCCGAGCACCACAATGAAGCACAGGCAGCCCAAATGCTTCTGTTGTTTGCTTCTACACAGGTCAAATTAAATACATGAGGGTGGGAAGACATATTGAGCTGTGGCTGCAGGAGACAGAAATTACTACGTCCAGAAAATGTCAGCATGCTGAGAGACCACTGAGCCCAATAGCTGCTGTGTCTGAGCACCCCAGGGAAGGCTCCAGCATTTGGACAGTCCTGGACCACATCCTGGTGCTTAGCAGTGCAGCCCCACTGTGTTCAGACAAATCTGAACATGAGGAAGGGGCCCAGATTTGACCCTTGCTGCGGACTACAGGACTGGAAGAGCTAACTTTCAGAAGCATCATGCGTATGTTGATGGGAGGGTACCAGGAGACTATCTGCCTCTTTGGCATTGGCAGATGCACCCAGCAATCTATAGGAAGGGATCTGCAGTAACTTATGAGCAAGGTTAGTCCTTTTCATACACTACGGTAACGCGGGTTTAATAAATGGAACTTTTTCCAGGACTTATTGGAAATAAGCAGTCCAGGACATGATATGCAGCCCTGTACAGCGAGGGCAGTGCTTGCATCACCACTTAAAGTCTTTTACTACCTCACCACCTACTCACTACTTCAAGGCTTGGCTCTTTCTGGACAGTTTTCTAGATTTCCTAAGCCTCAGTTACACTGGACTCCAGAAATCATAAGCCACAGCTGACTAAAATGAAAATCACTGCCAAGTTTTAACAGATTATATTGAGCTGGCTTTTTGGCTGCCTCCACTTTCACACCTAATCAATAGACCCTCACGGAAACCCTCCAGAGGTCTCCTTAATTTTGGTTATTTGCAAATCCTTGGTCTTGTAAGCAATCAGCTGGGAAGCAGTGGCATGCAAAGTCAGCCTTATGAACAGCTTTTCACAGAAATAGTCTCAGAACCAGAGGACTTGCTTGTTCTCTCTACTCTGACATCATTGTACATCTCCCTCCTGCTTCCCTGCCCCAGTGCTGCACATAGTCTACATCGCAATCTTTCAATGAAGATCACAAATCCATACGTAGTGGCAATACCCACCCTAGTACTCTACTGGCAGGTTCTGTGCAAATCAAATGCACTTTCCCAGTCTCAAATCACCAGGCTTGATAAGACATTCGTGCTGCATGGTCCTTTACATATATTTGCTACAACGCATTTCATATTCAGGGCACGTGTGGCAGCTCTGAACCTAGGCAGTCTCTAGCCTGTGTTGGTGAGATCATGGATGACAGCTGACCGCTGAAAACCATCCAGTTCATGTGGCCAACAGATCAGCTACATTAAGATCTTTAGTCAAAGCTGTTGGCAAGTCTGACTTCCTATCTCATAAGGAATTACAGTGATCTGAAATGTTTTTTCCAGTTCTTACCGAGAAAATACTTGTGATGTTCCTAAACCAGAACACGATTCAAAGGAGTTACTGAGTAAAACTGAAGGATGAATTTTTCACCACTGGAATTCAGATACGCAGGGGACAAAAATCCACAACATTCATTTCGGTATCAGTTGGCTGCTGCAAATGCTTTGAAAGAATGCAGTTTCAGGATCACCTCAAGGAGGAGATGACCCTGCAGCCAGGCAGTACAGGTCTAGGAGCTCAGCTAGCCCTACCCTGCACACGGTGTCAGCAAATGGTCCACAAGCTTTGGAAATCAAATTGCTGAAGGGGCTGCCTGGCACAGTAGCCTGGCAGACCTGGGTCACAGCCAGCCCGTGTCATGACACTCCTTGGAGTCACAGATTTCATGGCACAATGTGAACCTAAGTAGGCTGTTAGGGAGCTGGAAATGAAGCTGGCAGGAAGCCCGAAAGACCAGATTCAATACCTTTCTGCCAGAGAGGATTTCACTGCAAGAGCTGAGGAACTGACACATTTCCTTTCATATTTTACTTTAAATGGAGACATGTTTCCAACAGAAAACTCTCCGCGGGTTCCTTTATTGAAAGGCCTTGGAGCCTGATCCCGCATTATTTGACTCACAAATAATTTTCTGGAAGTGTGTAAAGTCACCGTGTTATGCTTTTGCAGCATTAGATCTCCTTCAGCTGCCCATTCGCAGGGTTGACTCCAAAGGCAGAGCTCCCTGTGGTTGACTCAGCAATGAGCCATCTTTTGTCGTTCATCTGGCACATGTTCGCCTTGTTTGCAGAGCCATAGCTAGCGTGCAGTCATGTCACCCCCTTGAAACAACATTCAAGACATGAAGCAGATGCAGCTACATCTGTGACTACATCTGCATGAAACAACACATGCTGGTTACTTACAGCATATTCAAACTGCAGATTAAAATCCCGGTTGTTTGCTTGAAGTTGTCTCTCTTCCTCTGTAAAGACAAAGAAACACATCAGACATGCTTCAAGGTAAGCAGAGCCGATACAGATATGAACAAAGCATCAGAAATCACAAGCAGAGCTGCTAAACGGTAATGTCACTGGGAACCTCTGCTCTGGGTTAACCACCCCATGTCAGGGAAGTGAAGAGGCTGGTGCCACTGATAGAGCAACACTGTGGACTGGTGCCATAGCACTCTAAGCCCATACTCCAGTTCTCCCCTACCCACAACCTACTGCAATGCCAACACTGGTTTGACAGGTTGTTCACCTTCTCCTGGGTGAGAACTACCACTTAACTAGCGGTGCTCACTATTCCTGACCTGCTCCATCTCTTCCCCCTGAAGTCTCTGGGGCTGTTGCCATCAGCCTACTGTTAGCACCCTTCCTCCAGTACAAGTGCATCTCCTTGCATCATCCCACTTGTGGGACATCACCACCATAGCTATCATGAAATCAAAAACTACTGGAAGGGATTTCAAAAGGTCATCATATCTAACCTCTACCTCAAGACAGGGTCATGCCCGTCACTCCCAATAAATATCCTAGAAACCTCCAGTGATGGCTTCAGACTGCCTATTTGAGGACTTTAGTGTCCTTCCCCTGGGGGAGTTTTTCCCCATTTTTTGACAAAAAACTCATTACTTCAATTTGAACAAATTACATCTTCTACTGGGATGGTCCTTGGTGCTCTTCTGCTCCCCCTCAGTTCCTTGTTTCATTTGTCAAGGACACAGAGCACAGATGAGTTCATTATGTCTTGAAGGCTGTTATGCCTTACTGTAGTCTTGTCTTCCCAAGGGTAAGCAACTCCAGTTTTTTCAATCGCTTCTTATGGGTCAGTCTCTCAGAAGTAGCGTCACTTTTCCTGTTCTCAAGTGGGCTTCCCAGGTAGTTTACCTCATTCTGGATGCACAGTGGCCAAAATGGGCTATAGTTTGCAGCTGAGGCCTTACCAAAGCTGACCAGAGCACAAGGGACACTCCACCTATATTGTAGACAATGCGTATTTGCCATGGGAATTCACCTAGAAGTAATTCAAAATAATATCCCTATGCACCACCAGCATGCAGCTGACAGCATTCCAGAATATGATCCATTTTGGCAGATCCCTTCTGGCAAAGCCGATGCCTCATCACGCAAGGCAAATCTTTCATTTGTCCTTGCTGAACTGCATCCAATTTTTTTCAGGCTATTTCTCCAAGTAGTCAATTCTAATCTATCTTTCAGTGTGCTTGTTGCTCCTGCCAGCATGGTGCCATTCGCAGATTTACTGTGTTCTTTATTCTGCCAGCCAAGATGGAGAAGAAAATATTGAATACCAGACTCACGATACATCTCTGATAAATCTTTCAAGTTTCATAATCAGTCATTGATAACTATTGCCAGTGTACTTTTTTCTGAAAAGTCTGGGCACTCACTGTATGGTGAATTTATCTTGAGCATGTATCTCCAGTTTACTTGTAAAAATGCCATAAGTGACAGTCAAGACACATGACAGCTATCTAAGGCTTTTTCACTAGCCCTCTGGCTACCACTAATACGGAATTAATTTTGGCTTGATGCAGTTTTCCAGGACTGTTGACTGTTAATCATCTTTCCACAGACACACACCTCTAGTTAGTTTGAAGTGGTTTGTTGAATTGTTTCACCCTTTACCCAAGAAATGAAGCCAATACACCTATAATCACCCAGCTTTTCTTTTCCCCCTATTTCAAGACAGATGCTGTCTTTGCTCTTTTCCCACTCTTATGAACTTTGCCTGTCTGTGCACCAGAAACTTCCAAAGGCAGCATTGCTCCTGGCTATGCTCTACCTTACCGAGCCAACCCATTCCCTCCCTATTCCAAGCCCAAACCCTTCCCCCTTTCTCCATCTAAAGAAAAAAAAAAACAAAACCAAACCCAGATTTCTTAGCATTATTTGCTAGGCTTTTTTTACTGAGTAGGAGTCAATCTTTGAACTCCCTCTTACTAGCTGGGTTACAGAACCCCAGAGATCCCAGCTCTTACAGAACAAGCTTTATTGCCCTTTATGTCCTCAACAGCTTTTTTCTCGCCTTGAACCTTTGCCACACAGTTTGTGCTGGATGAAACAAGCTGCTTTGCTCCTTCTGGAGTCATCCTTCCTCTGCCTGATGTGACTGAGGAGCTTGTGATTTTCCCATTTCACGCACCCTTCTGAGCCTCTCCCTGAAAGATGATAACTTATACCTGTGCCCTTAACATAAATTATTTAAGGAAATGACAGCTCTGCTTAATTCTCCCTCCACCCCAGATTTCCTTCCCGTAAGATCTGAGCTACTAGTTCTTCGTATTTACTGAAGATTTCCTTCTTGAAGGCCATTTTAAACACTTTGCTATTGTCACTTTTTCCTGTGTATCATACTGTCACTTCATAATTGTTCCCGTTTACACTCCCTCCTGCTTTCACAGGACCAGCCAGCTCCTCCCTGCTGGAGGGAATGAGTTCTGGAACAGCCTTCTCTCTAGCTCCAAAAAATTACTCACCTCTGCACCAAAATGCTGTGCCAGCTGAACAGGTTGTGTTCCCCTATGCTCCTCTCCCACTCTGCCCCTGCATAGCTAGAACTCTTCATTTACCATCAAGCCCCATCCCTCAGAAAACTGTGTATTATGTTTTTCACAGAAGACTGCCCCTCTTGGTTTTGTGCACCTGTGTTCTTCACCCTTGTGGCATTACTCAGAGATCTGCGATTTCTTCATCTCTTCCTTCACTCTGGATCCCAGAGCACACAGATATACACGGAAAACCTCTGTTACCCTTCCAGGATAAGCTTTATTATTTTCTATTAATATTCCAGCCTCATGAGTTATCCCAGCACGTGTCTATTACACCTATTAAATGATGCGTTAAGACATCTAGTTCTTCCTGTTTATTCATTCTTGCATTAGCAAGCGTCTAAGCTATTCAGTGCATTCAACTGCTGTCCTTCCTCCTTTCCCTCCAACAACCCTATAAATAACACAGCATCCCTATGCCTTTTTTCAGATCACTTTTTTTTTTCCTTCTCTGTCTGTGGGCTGTTTTCATCAAGCCCTCTGATTACTAATATAAAGCTATTTTAGCAGGTAAATGTGCTTTTCTCTTTCTTCAGGCGTATCTAGCTGTGTTGGGCATTTTTGAATCGGGTCCCATCTGCCCTGACTGGGTGATTCAGACCACAGAGGCTTCATTCAAAACCCACAAAGTGCTTAATCCTTCACTGCTTTCCTCAGACACATTTTTCTCATCTTTCACAGCAGGGAGAACAATGTACAGAGAGATCAGAGTAACTTGTCTGGTGTCCCAGAGGAAAACAGAAGCAGAGCTCAAGAGGTCCAGGCTCACAGGGCTTCAGCTATTGTGTTATGTGCCCCTGCAGGAATTTTCCTGAGAGCAAGCGGTATTATCAAAGCAGACGAAAGATAAAGCTATTTGTTAAAAACAGAACCTCCCAACACTCGCACGTTTCCTCTCATAGAGTAAGTGCTACTCTTATGCCCTCCCCAGGGGCTCCAAGTCTAGTCCTGGAATGAATGCCACAGAAAAGATAAACAGCTTTACCGTAAATAGGAATAGATGACAAAGGTTGAAAACCTACCAGGTTATAGAGGCACGCTCACAGAGCCTGAGATGGTCCTGGGAAGGGGAATGGGCAGGCAGGGGCAGAGCTGTTTGCACGCACCGCACGCTTACGTGGAGCAGCACAAGCAAGCCAAAGACGGCGACCCTGAAAACAAAGGGCTGGCCGCTGGCAGGGGACAGCATTGTCCGTGCTGCTCTCAGCCAACAGGTCTACCCAGCTGCCTTCGCAGGACGGAGCTGGGGAAATGTGTGATGGATGGAGAGGCACGAAGACATCCAGAACTGCTCGTCTGGGCTGGAGCCGTTTGGGTATCTATTCCCTTGTCAGCACATGAGACACGGGGCACATGGGGGAACCTCGGGGTCACACAGCAGCTTCTGAAAGGCTCTAAAGTCCTCAGTGACTTTCTGGTTTTTGTAGGCAGGGCAGCACTCGAGGGGACAGCACACAGGAACAGAAATCCAATGGCCGCTGGCAGCAGCTGGACATGCCACAAGCAGGTTTGCTCTTCCCAGGGCTCACCAGGGGAGTGAGGAGCCGTCCCCTGCCCTCAGCCTGCCCCCAGGGTCCGTGCAGCCCGGGAAGAGGCACCTGACACGTGAGTTTGAGCTCAAGGATCTCAAATGCTCATAGAAAGAAACCATGGGTGTATCTGCTCCAGTGAGGAAGGGAGACTGGCTTCTCACCACAGTGAGAGATGCACTCCCCAGGAGGAATGGCTTTACGTGAGACACAAAACCAGCTGAAAACAGCTTAGGGATGGCATGAAAATATGAAGCAGTGGGACGTGAAACAGGACAGCAAATGCAATTCACTCAAGGCATTGCCCTCGTGTGCCTGATCATACAGTACCTAAGGGCAGGTTTTCTAGGACAACCCATGTCTGAAGGCCCCAGATAGCTATGAACCTGGTTCAAAACTGAATGGAAAGTCTCTGGCTTGCTGTAGCCATCCATCCTTTTCAGAAGTAGTGACCCTAAAGGCCAAAATATGAGCCTAATTTCTAGTGGCAAGATTTAAATTTTCTTTACTAGAGAGCCAATACCTTTGGCTAAAGCAGGAACAACCACGAAGAATTGGAAAGGGTGCCTCATCCAACATCAGCAAGCAGAACTTTCTGTCCTCTGCCTACACCAAAGGAGAACCAGCACTGACCACATGCACAGGGTAATGCTGCCTCAGTGGCTTTATCTTTACCAACAGAGGACCATGAGCTTGTACTGCTGTGCCTCCTAAACCAGCAGTTCTCAACTATCATAGGCCAGACAACTCTTACTCTTTTCTGGAACTGTTTGGGCAGAAATGAAGCCTCTTGGGTGTTCACAATAAACAAAGAGTTAGGGAAAGTCAAGCATTACACTAGCTTCGCCTGGAAGCCACAGCTCAGGGTATTTTGGCTGTAGATCCAAGCATGCGTGTCTTATCATGCCCTGTTGATTCTGAAAGCCCTGAGGAAAAAGGGAGGGGAAACCTGAAGGGCTATCAGATGAGAAGTTTTTCATTTCTTGAAACTTTTTTATATCTATAAGCAACTCAAACTTTCTGCTTCTGCAAACCGCAGTCACAAATCACTGCAAAGAAGGAATGGGATTTGTGCTCCAAGTTATCGTTTCACTGCCACTGAAAACTATTTTAAATTATTCATTAGTGGAAACTCAGCATACATAAATATGGCTTAGTGCCCAGTTCTTGGTCTAACCACTGAGACCAAGTCACTGGGAAAGTGGCTGTTTTCTCAGGCAGACAGATTTAGGAGCTAAACCACAGAATAACATCTGTATTTAATAAAATTAAACCCATGCCAAAAATCAGCTATAAATGTAACTGGCCAGCCCACCAGCCTTCTCCATTTAAGACTGCTGCACGGAAATGTCTCGCAAAAGGTTAGAATCGAGATCTGGTCAGACAGCCTGGAAATTTGTTTCTGGTTTATGCTAAAGAGCATGTGCCAAAAGCAATGCTTTCAACTGGCTGTTGGAAAAGTTTTGTAGGTATTAGGTCTTGTGGCTCCAAGAAACAGGAGGTTAAGATCTGCCTGGTTTTGCCAAGTCATATACAAACTAGGGCCTAATACCTCATGCATGAAACGAACACAGCCCAATTAGGGGAGTGCCGTGTAACTAAGCCTGACAACAGAACAGAGACAACATAAACTCTGTAAAAATAATGATCTCTACTCCACCCTTTAAACAAGTGACCTCAAAAGCACGAACGCTGCCCTGGACCAGCTACAAAGAGTGGCATCCAGCAGGTGGGCTCATCTCCCCAGCTTCCTTTGCAGGCTGGCTCTTAGCAAAGCTATTAACCTTAACAATACCAAGTTGGGAAAGCTATGACATGGTTATTCTGCTCCCAAGGGCACATATCTGACCTTCCTGAGCTGTCCTTCAGGCAGCAGTGATTCAGGTCTTCCCTGCAACAGGCTATAAGCTGTCTCAGAAGACATCCAGCAGTTGCAGCACGTTCTTTGCTTCACGAAGTGCCTCCTTCCCCTCTGTTCCATCTTCCCCTCCAACGTCTGTTGACCCTACGTGTGGGCACCTCATCATCACTTGTGTGACCCAGCTTTTGGCATCACCTCTCAGCAGTGGCACGAGTGCCACCTCGCATCCAGCACACAGGAGACCACCCATCTCTTCACAGGGCAGAGAAATCCTAGCCCTTAGTTCTGGTCTTTGCGGGACTCTTACCCTGTGCACAAGCAACTGAAATCCATCCTGGTGTGTTGGTATCTCTATCCTCCTCCCAAAAAAGAGAATTACAGTGTACATTGAAAGGCAACTCTGTGACAGAGGGCAAGTCATTGCATACCGTATTAGGCAACTAAAATCGCTGCTTCTAGGGAGGTTGTTATACAAGCTGTTAGCCAAAATCTCCTTTCACCGTAAAGCAATAATGGTCCTTTTTGCAAACACGAGAGATGAAGGAACCATGCAACAAGTTTCTCCATTTGCAGACACTGTATGGGGCAGAGTCCCTACTGTTGGGTTAAGGAGAACGGGAAAATATTTTATAGGAGTGATACCATAGGATTTCACATTCACCATACAGCAGTGCCTTGCTGGGATCAGAGCTGCACCAAGTGAACGCTACCCAAAACCAAAGCCCAGGATCATTACCCAATAAGCTCCATATGTAGTATGGATCAGAGGATACATGGGTGATGGGATGAGCCTTATGACAGGTCTGAGGCTCACACTGGTTACATACCTACATTCATACCCAGTCTGGGACACAGACAAAAGCTAACCCTTGGTCACCCGAGCGTCAGGCTAACGCTGTAACCTGCCTGGTGCCGGCGTGCCAGCTGCTCTGCGGCACGAAGCTGAAGCCCATCCCTGCCCTGAACCGCAGCCAGAGCCTGGCAGGGTGCAGCGAGCCTGGCTGGGGCAGGAGGAGCGGTGAGAACCCGGTGGGATGGGAACGGGGAAGGGGACGGTCACAGCCAGGCCCTGCTTGGAGCAGGAACATGCCCGGCTGCCTGGCAAACAAATGTGGTTTTTCTATTATTGACTCAAAGGAGGGGCCCTCCAGGGTTCCATTTTACAAAACTGCACATTTTCGATGTGTAGATGTCTCTTCCTTTATGGAGCCTCTTTGCCGCTGTGGCTGGAGAGGATTTATGCTGGCAATCACATGCATTTTCATCTCTGAAATGGACTAGCTTGTACTGAGTGTGAGGGATTTAATTTAAAAAAAAAAAAGCCTGCAGCAAGACCATTCAGATACACCACCATAAATGGGGTTAGTCCTATTCCCTCCTGCCTGTTCCTCCATTATTAAATAAAGATCTTCTTTATCATGTCTTTTTGCCTCGAAAGAACAAGAATCCTCCTTCTTCCTGAAGAAATGAAATGCAGGAAATACACTTTTGAGGTCATGGATTGTACGTTTTGTGCCTGGTACTGAGCCCAGCCTCCTGCTGGCACTAAACAAACACTACATGGTGACTGGAATTTGCCAGCACAGGTAAAACATTTCATATGTCCCCAGACCAGATATTAATACCAAATAAATTTTTGTCTGGCATCACTAACAGAGGGCCCACTTAGGAGATGTACTGACACTTTTCCATTTTCATACATCAAATGTAAGGTCTGAAATAAAAAATCTTGAGGCTGAACTGGAATTATTTCTGCCTCAGGTCCAGTAAATTTTTAATATGAAGATAAAGTTCAGTATTAGATCCTGCCCTTTTCTAAAAGCAGTGTTTGATATTATCACCATAAGGAGAGAAAAAACAAGAAAAGGGAGCTCCAAAAGGATGCCTCGGATTTGGCCAACAGGTACAATGCTTGTGGTCCAACAGCACTCTTGGGACACAGGCCTGAAAGAAGTGCTATATAACCGTAAACCAGAAAATACGCCCTTTTAGGTTAGTCAGGGAAGGGACGGAGGCTGTCTTGTCTCCCCCTTTCCCCATCTCCTGCAGTAATATCAGTTCTGTTTTGTCCCTTGCTTCCTCCTCCCAGCAATGTCTCACCCACCTGCCTTGGCTCTGGGCAAGGGGTGGGGACTCACCACGTCTCAGAAATGCCTTGCAACAGATTATTTCCCAAGAAGCATCTACATCTTTTCATGTTTGTTTGCAGTCCACATCAGAATGAAAGTACGCATTTTTCAAATATATTAGCAGTAGAAATTGTCTCTTCTTCATTTTGGAAAGCTTTATAGTTTTGGTTTTTTTTAAATTTGGTTTAGAATTTTATATCACTTCGTATCCTGGTTTTTGTAATAGCAGTTCACAATATGTTGACCAATACCAGCATGCCAAATAAAGCAGCTGAAACATTAATTTGCTTTTGTTTTAAAAACTAGTCTGACAGTGACTGGCTGGTGCATATAATTTCTGTTACTAGAAAACAGTATCTCCTAGACATGCTGGTAATGCCACAGCTTGACACAACTGCAAATGTTCATAACAGCGATACACAGTGATAGGAAGTGATGTAAAAATCATAAAAATAAATACAGCTCTCTGAAACAAACTTTGAGAAGTTTTTCAATTCACAGTTATTTCCCTCATGGGAAATTATGTAAAAATAAATAAATTTTTGATACTCAGTGTCTGTTGTGGTAAGACATTTCCTATCAGATCCGAATGGGAGCCCCAGAAAGCAGCTGAGCTTTATGCCTGTAGAGCCAGTCTTGGGATGCCTTCTCCATAAGGAGCTGCTACCCCTGCCAAGCTCTGCCCAGAGCCTCAAAAATCCAGCTGCCCTGTAGAGCAGGCTGTCCCTAGCAGCAAGAAGGAAACCCCAGTGGAGCTTTCCAAAAGCCCTGGCTCAATTTATATCCTTCCCCTTCCACAGTGCCCCTGGGCTGGGCTTACGGAGATGAAGCTGCAGCAGTGGCCGTTCTTGCCATCAGCTGGAAGCACACGCCTTGGGATAAGGTTATCTGTGTAGATGAGTTCTCCCTGTTCCCTATTTCTGTTTGTTCCACAGATAGTGCTTGACCATCCCCATCCTTCAGGTATGAAGCTCCAGCGCTGAGTTAAGCTGCCATGGGATCAAGCCAGCGAGCAGGGATACTCCACATTTATCAGTCATCACCAAGGCATGATCCTTATTTCTTCCCACATGCTCCACGAACCGAAAATGTCCCCATTTCTCTCTGTTTCACCAATGTTCATTGTAGGTTAAACCTTGGCACAAAAGATCTGAGGCATCTTTTCCACAGAAACGCTACTGCTGCTTATCTAAGGGATGTACTTCCCCACTTCAGCTTGAAGAGTTTCACTAAGGTTCGATCATCTAGGAACTGGTTTGCCCCAACAGTCTTTGTTTTGTGTGTCTGACATGATGCTACACGAAGCAGTTACATCCCTATTCCTTGAGTAAAGAACATAAAACTGTAAAAAACCTGACTCATCTCCAAGAAATTTGGCCATGTAACCTGCCTTTTTAAATAATACCTATCATGAAAAAAACTCTCCTAATTTTGCCTGCATCTCAGCTCATGTGGAAACAGCCACGTCTTGCTGGGTTGAAACAGCAAAATATTCCTGGTTCTCATGGACGCGATCCTGATCCCAGTTTCAGCAGCTGAAGCCTGAGCTAATCCATTCCCTCCCATGAAAGTCATACCATGAGCATGGCTCTTCAGTAAGGTTAACTGTCATCCAGTTTTGTTTCTGGAATGGAAATTTGGTCTTTCCATGAGCAGTACTGTCCCTCCGAGAGGAGTGCATGGATTGTTCCCCGAAGAGCTTCATCTGCTCTCAAGCAGCGCAGTCCTACGGACTTTTCCAAATACAAAGGCTTTGAACTGTTGGATTAAAATAGCACTTCAACCCTGGCATTTACTCCAGTGAAATGTTTGCAAGGAGCAATCATAGTCCTTTCGGCTTTTGGGCTGCAAGGCAAAAGAATTAAAAATAAAAGGGGAGGAAAAGCTCTTTTAGATTCCTGTTATGGAAGCTCCTCATTCCCTTATCATCCCAACTTCCTTTACCCTTCTCTGAACTTCCTCCAGTTTGAATTCATGGGTTTTGAACTGGTGATCAAAAGCACATAAAATGTGAAAATAAATGATTTTTTTCCCTATGAAGTATGTTCCTTTATATCTAGAAAGATCTGAGTTTCTTAGACACTTGGTTGAAGGGGGGGCTGAACACTGCTCTGCTAAAACCCAGATACAGGGCCATGCAAAACACAGAATTTTCCTAATACAGCAGCATAATCTTTTTGATAATCAGAACAACTACTGCTTTACAAGGGGGTTGCCCTGGGTGGACGGCAGCTCACAGACCAGCCTGTGCTCCCTCACCTCCAAAGCCAAGACGGAGAAAGAGATCTTGGGCTGGCAGAGACCCTTCCCCGTGAGCAGTTACAACCTCCCCTCCTGGGACTATCAGAGCAGCAAACGGGTGCCCCTGTCCTAACACCAGAGCTCACGGTCTGCCCCACACCAGGCAAAGGAAACACCAGCACAACTGCAAAAATAAACCCTTGGGAAAAAGATATTCAGTCTTCTGAGTTCAGAGAGGTTGGGGAAAAAAAATAATTTCATGTCAAAAGGCAAGCAGGGCACTAATCTCTGCTGTTCATCAAATACCCTCTGAGGAAAGGCTGAGAGAGTTGGGCTTGTTCAACCTGAA
>BOSO01036079.1:0-10800 GCA_018403395.1 Gorsachius goisagi | reverse complement strand
ACCTGAAACCTTCTATGATTCTTCTATGATTCTATGATGCTATAAACATTAACATTAGCTTAAAACCTGATCCAAACAGTTTCAAAGTATGTGACCTTAAAAAAGCTAACAATAAAATCTCACAAATAGCCACTGAAAAGTGCTGGCTGTAATTCTGCAGTGAAGCCCGAATGGTTTTCAAATGAACTCAACCTCCACATGTGAAAAACCAGTTATTGCCTCTCTTTTCCACCCTGCTACAGTACAGAGTTTGGATGCAGAACAAATGCTCTGTGAATCTCAGTACAGCAGTACAGTAACATTTCAGAACCAATACAAAAATTACTTTAAGAAACGTAGCAAGGATTAAACAATACTGGTTTTAAGCTGATGATTTTACCAGGGTATTAAGTGAGGTCACTTGACTAAATTGTAAAGCCCAAAACAATACCGCTAACTTCCCTTATATTTAATATACCCAAACTGCACAGTATACTGATTTTTTTTTTTAAGTATTCATTACCTTCTCCAACCATCACTAGCACAGAAGTCTAATGCAGAAGACAAATACTTAAAGATTTTTCTGAAGTTATCCCTTTTTCAAGATACCTGCCACATCTAATTGTTCACAGTGGAACTGAGGTCCTGCATTTCTCTCCATTGTAAGTCCTTTTTAAGAAAAGGAGCTACCTAATATAATTCGAATAGTTTTATCATGGAGTTTTCTCAGTAATGACAGCTATTGCAAACATTCATTTGTTCCTCAGAATGCCCATATTTTATATCCCTGCTACAGTCCTCTTGAAAAACAAAATGAAAAAACCCCAAACCAAAAAAAACCCCAAACCAACAAAACCACCACCCCAAAAAGCAATGCACAACCCCACACCCTTCAGAAATGGCAAACAAAATAGCTGCAGAAAGACCTAGGAGAATCTATGTGGAGAAGTAAAAGTATTGATGCTCTGGAAGTTAAAGGCAAAGATAACACGCTACATAGAATATCTTTAATATTACCACTACTCATTTCTGAAGCAAGAGAAACATTACATTGTGCTCTTATCCTTGAGTTTCAGGCTAAACTGCTCTGCCGATGCTATTAACATTTTGGTAAAGAGGGATAAGGTACAGGTATAAAGAGCCAATCAAATACCAATTACTTACATTGCTTCTCTAGTAACTACACTGTGGTTTTTTTGGATGCAGGCAACTATAAAAATTACCAAAGACAGAGATTTAGTAAAAAATCAATAGGTTGTTTTATAGTTACTGTGCCTTCGTTTCTTTCAGGTTTACCTAATTTATTCCTAAGAAATTGTAAAGTCCATCAATCAGAAACAAACCCAACAGTTTTACAGGTTTCTCTTGAAAGAAAATCCTTTTTTATTAATATTATTACATGAAATTCCTTTCCTGCTAACTGTAAATATTACTATCCAGTAGATTCCACCATTGCTTGCTATTCCTTACAAATTACATTGTTTTTATTGCTACAAGACTGGATACTACTTCAGGAAAAAAACAAACAAAAACTTTAAGCATTTTAAATTAGAGTTTCCATGCTGTGGATAAAATAACTTCTTTCCGATCAGGAAACTACAGCTTTTACAACATGTTTACAACACAGTATTTTCTAGCTACAGAGAAGAAACTTCATGCAAAAGAGTCAGTACCATACAGGGATTTTGGGACCAGAGATGCCAGCTGGTCATGCCTGACAGAATACACCAGAGGAGACTTCAGGGGCTGAAGAGCTTGCTTGGACATTGCAGCACCAGTAAAGAGAGGTTAAGGATAAAAAAGGCTGGTAAATGAATAAAATTATGGTTGACACTGTAGAATAATTTAGTCCTCCATCTCACTTCTGGGCCTTTGGCCATCACTGTCACACGTGCTAGTTCCCTCCTGGTCTTTTCCAAGACAAACCCTCCTTCTGCTCCCATGGAGGGAGGGTTTCTTGCCAAGGCTGCTCCTGGGTTGCAGGGGTGGCTGCACCCACACTGGTCCCCTTCTGCGGGAACTGTGATTCAGCTCCTTATGTCTCCATTATGGTAAGGAGTAGGAGGAATAATTCAGACCAATATGTCAATTCCCATCAAACACCCCAGCTAGTGCATACACCCAGACAAGACCACAGCAAGACACCGTCTGTTGGGGAGCATCTCCCAGCAGCCAGCCCTGGTCCCCCCTGCCTGCCTCCACCTGCATCAGTACACAAACAGGGGAGGGAGGCATGTCCTCTGCAGTGTGGATACAGGTTTCCCAAACGTACTACCAGGAGATGGGTACAAAAACTAGTACTATCCAGGCACTGGACAAGAGGGCTATGATACGAAAGAATATTTATTCTTTGGATCTTTTTCTCTTAACAATATTGTTGCACAGAAATTTATTCTAATTCAATACCCATGGGGTAAAAGCAATCTCAACGCTGTCTTTTAAAATCATGTGGTTAGTTTGGGATCATTAGACTAGGCAATATATTTTATGAAGGCATATCATTTTATCTGCAAACAGATTACAAGCAAGATTTTTACATTTACTGTAAAAAAGTTATTTCTGTCTGTAGGCTGTGGTGATTAGCATGACCTATATTTATAAAACAACAAAATATGTCCACAGAGAGCAATCCCATAGTTATTTCCAGATTTTTTGATTTATATTTTGATTATTTCTTTTACTACAGCTACCTGGTACATGAGTGGATTGTTTTAAAATTTTTACCTCATTTAATCAGATAACCTCTTCCTTTAGAGGAAGAATTCAGTTTCTCTTTTCACAGCAGTTAGTGTTATGGCATTTTTAGGTTTAGACACGTCACAAGGTGAGTTCTAAGTTTAAAAATGTCATGATAGTACCCCTGCACGTAAATATCAGATCGTGAGCATAGAACAGCCTCAACTGTTAGAATACGTTTTTTACTTCATATATTGCTCATTTATACTTAAAAAAAAGCCCTCTACCTAACAAACTGTATGAAGAACTGCTGCATAAGTATTAAATCACACTAATGGAGAATTATGAAGGTGGTTACGACTGCTGATCCCTGTAAGCATTGTCCTCCCTCTAATCTGAGCCTATACAAGTATTTAACAGCTATAAAGTTGATGACTAGATTTTTTTCTGATTATGTTTACACACATGTATTAACAATTACTTAGTCAACCACTTACTTGATTCTTTTGCATGACCTTAATGGAAATTAGCCACGATTTTCCCTTTGAAACTATAAAACTTCCACTTACCATCCCTAAATTGTGTCATCGCCCCATCCCCAAAATAATAATAATAAAAAATCCCATCAGGTTCATAACCCAGAGCTGCTAATCATTAAATGGCCTGATACTGAAAAGTCTGAGTTTAGTGTGTAGTATTTACGTGCACACACAGCAGCATTGTATGATCCAAAACTGAGTCCTAAACTCTAACGTAAATGGTAAAGAACGAGTGAGGTGTTTTAAAAGTTCAAACAGCAAGGGACCTGGCTAAACAATGTCAGTTTATCCTTAAGTTCATCCTAATGACTGTATTAAAAAACCAGCTCCAGCAACAGGAGTCAACAACACAAAGCCAGCCAGCCTGATGAGCAAGAAGAATTCGCCTACAACACATTCATTCTCCATAAATGGAAAAAACCCTCTAATACACATATTTATTGAAGATGTCATGCATGTCAGTATCTGGGTTTGTTCTTGAGTACGTTGGTATGTTCTTGTTGCTACAGCAAACATGGCTAATCATACAATTTGAAAATGTACAGTTCCTACTATTTTCAGCTGAAGTCACATTGAATATTGCAGATTTCCCAGTTTGAAACATGTCCTGAACAGTCTCTGGCTTGTCATTGTTCAAAAGAAGTGTTTCAGAAAAACTCTGGAAGATGTAATGGGCATTATTTTCAGTTTACCACTGAAATTTCTAAACAACCCCTTAAAAATCCACAGATCAGAATAGGTACACTTCAATAATTCATTTGCAAGTCTACATCATGTCTTATTTGAAATACTCAGTTTGCTTCATATGGCCCTAACCAACTCACCCCTCCTTTCAGATTAAAGCCAAGGTTTTAGAGCCACTAATACATCAATAACCAATTTTTTGCATTGCAGTTATTTACTGTAGAAAGCTTTAAAAGTTCATAGTTTACCAATCATCACTGCATAAAGTAGGGGAGAGAGAAAGCATTTTCCCTGTCCAAGACTACCTTTCAACAAAGTATTTCTTGGATCATCTTCAGTTGTGATCCAACAACATAAATTATACCTTATCATATTATTTCATTCCACCATTTATTGCTATTATTTGCCTTATTCTATTATGTTACGGTATAATTGATAGTGATGTAGCTGTAGGAGATTGTTAAAGGAATGCAAACCTGTTCTAATGCTCTCTGCTGCTGTCCATAACAACAGTTGCAGCTACCCAATATAAATAAGGATAGCAAACTTATCTTTCCCCCGTTTCCAAAGTTCTGACAGAATTTCCTAGGTTATATGTGTGTATGTGAGTGCACGTATATATATATATGCGCGTGCGTGTATATATATGTATATTAACTCATGACAATTTTTTTTTAAGCTAATCTGAGCCATTCAAAGGGAAAGTCTAACGAAGTTTAGCAAGAGGAGCCTAGCCAGTCTCCCACAGACTGACCAGGAACCATCCAGAGACCCGAAAAGAGAGCACTGAAAAATCCCTGTAACGAGACTTTGTCAACATGGTGGTTGTTTCCTTAAGGACATGAAGGATACAAACAGATTTCTTTCTCTTCTGCTAGACCTGTTTATCTCCTTTTCAGTTAAACACAGTAGTTTATTTTGGGACTTTATAGTAAACATTTGGGATTTCAGCAAACAGTAAAAAACTTTCACAGGTGAAATTTGATTTTAAAATTTTAGTCACCTGATCAACTTACAAAGCCAGTATAGCCCACACAACCCAAGTCAATATATTAAAAGTTAAAATACTAAAAAAAAACCCCAAAACCAAAACAGGAACCCCTCAAAACCCAGATATTAATCACTTGTGATTAGAATATGATTTTGTTACAAAAGTGAAACATTTTGCATGGTTGTGCTAAAATAATTAAAAACAGAAGATCCAACAATATAAAGATATCCAGAAGCCACTGAAATGAGGGTTTTGAATTTTCTATACTGCAGTCACAGTCTATAATTTTTTGTTAATCTTGCATCATCAGTATACTTCATGTTCTTATGGAAAGCATTTTAAAATGCATAATATAGAAGGAAAAAAAAAAAAATCTTCTGACCAATCTAAATTCCTCCCAGAACTGTCCTTTGAAGAGAATCTAGATTTTTTATTTAGAAATGAAAAAGACATTTTGCAAACTCAAATTCCTTCACAACACAGAATTTCTCTTACTAACATGATTTGTCATGACCTGTTAATTACGGTAATTGTGTGTATAATTTTTAACAACTGAGATAAATACACAAAATGATAACAGTGCATAGTTTACAAAGAGAAGTACATGCAGAGGTAACCAAATGAATAATACATTTACTATGAGTCAAAGAATCCCTATTCTGAATTTTAAAAGAAATTGTACATATCCTCCGACTCTGGGATTTGCCTTTACTGGCATCCTAAATGCTACAAACCAACCATGTCTTCAGGCATTCCCCTAGGTCTCTCCTCCGGCTCTTTACTGCCTTCTGACTTGGTGACTTTGCAGCTTTTATGTTTTCTGTTAAATGTAGTGGAAAATTTATTCTGAGTTACAAATAAAAAATACTTTTACATCTTTAACTATTATTCCAGCCTCTGATATCCCCAACCATTCAACACTAAAATTCTCACTATCCCCTTGAAGGCATCTTGAACATACACATATATACAGCTTCTCCACAATGCAATACTTTAATATTAAAATATGTTGCATTAAAAAAAAAAATGTGGTTTCCCAAATATTGCTTAAAAATAATTGCAAATAAAGTTGCAACAAGCATATATGATGGCAAATATGACCACTAAGGTCATATGGAATACTCATTAAGTTTGGGACATTCGTTGCCACCCCACCCCCTGCCCAGTTTCTTGCTTAAACTGCCAATACACATAGATACTGGTATGTAAAATACTGCACATACTCAAGTGACTTTTGAATATGAATTTTCACAGTTTTTCCTATCTTGACTACTCAGTTTTTCCTCGAAGATTGGTTTAAAGTAAAATTGAAATCTAAATTCTGACTCCACATAGAAGATATATTGCTATTAAATTTACTGTTCCACAGGGACTTTATTAGGGCTGCTACTGAACTGTGCATCATTTTAATTAGAATTAACACTTTCATCTTGTTTATGAATATATGCAAGATAAGCTTTGAAATATTTAACATCTGGGAATACCGTCAAGCTGTCACAGCAAAATTAAGACATTTCACATACATAACTATTATTATATAATAGCCAGATACCAAATAACTAAACATTCATTGTTAGCATTTGGAGTATAATCTCTCTATGCATACATTTCCATGTCCTTTGGGAATTTATTCATGCTTTGATCATTATCCCTTTGAAGCAACGCTTCTTTAAAGAGAGACATTTCAAGTGCAGTCCTTGACTCTGTTAGATGTCTCACTGGTAGGTACGAGACCTATTTTACATAATTTATTCTACCGTTAGCAGACATCTCCCTAGAACAGCACAAGCCTGCTGCAGCGGGTTGGTTCCCAAGGATCACCTTCCTTTGCAGAGATATTTACTTTGCAGGATAGAAAGATTCATAGAAATTATTGTTCAAAAGACCATCATCACCAGGTCAGCCACCTCTCGTGAAGTCAAGATTCTTCCCTGCAGAATATTCTCCTGTGGTTTGATGGGATGCCTAAAAAGTAAAATTAAGGGCAGGAGAGGAGGGGCAAACCAAACCAACCAAACACCCCTAAAATATGTAAAACCCTTCAAAAAACAGACTTTCAGCACATCAACTAAATCACTACGGGACTGCATTTCAGAGATGTGTCAGGCTGTAAATAAGTCTTTGTTAGTTTAGCCTTTGAGATCTACTTCAATCCCAAACCCCTCTGTATTGCCACTTGGATTACGCCAACTCTTAAACATGATGGATACATGCCAGGTGAGGTCCAGGTGACAGGTAACAGCCTGGAGATCAGTCCCAGGCAGCCTCTCCATGAGCTGCTGGTGAGGAAACACAGGGAGCAGTGACCAGCAGCTGGTGCCTTGGAGAAGGAGCTGAGGAAGGGGCGACACATGGGAAACTACCAGCAGCAGAAAAGTTTCTGCAAGAGTGGTCAAGGGGACTGCTCCAGCAGAGGTCTGGGCTGGCTCCACAGGTAACGTGGAGCACAAGAGCAAGCTGCTGCATTTCGCTATGGCTGAAACAGTGTCAGGATATGTTCACCCAAATGGTGGTTAAGCAGATGCTAGGAACCATCAGCTGTAACGGTGCTCTTTAAAATCCACGTTATAACATAATACCAACTGCATAAACCTGTAGGGAAAAGGTAATATACGGTGACCAAAAGGAATTAACTTCAGTTTCTATAGGGTATGTTTTCTTCCATAGCCTTGCTGTAGGCACTAAACACCTAATAAACACCCAAGCCCCTCTAAAACCCTCCAGAACTAGTACAGTTGAATATATCAGAGTTCAGCACAGGAACACACTATATGGATATTGAAACATGCGAATTTGTGCATTCTCTTTGGCAATCATTTTTTTAAAATTGTACCAATTAATAGCCTAGTCTTCTCATTCTGACACATCAAACAATTTTTACATTTAGAATACATTTTGTCTTAGAAGTATGTAAGAGGCTAAAGAAACATGTACACTCCTCAAGTAACAAGAAATTAATCATTCCCCTTTTTCAAACTCAACTTCTTGTCACGCTATTGATAGTACAAAACATTAAAGGACAAATTTAGATTTGGTTTACATAAAAGGAAGTGGAAAATAAGGCATGCGTAGGAGAAAAAGGTTGTAACGAAATCACATAGAGAGGGAAACACAAACAACAACAGGGAAAAATTGCAGAGAAATGGACTCAATCAAATGCAATCTTTTGGCCTAAAAGCACCTTGAGAGGCACATTCACTGCTTAGAGTAGATCGATAGAGAAGAAACAGAACTTAAATACATTCCAACTTTCTGAAAATTTCAGTCTAAATAACCAAGAATCCTGTTCAACAGGGATACTGAAAATGCAGTTTGCACCTACAAAGGATATTCATTGTATTCAGTTCTACTGTCTTCAAATACTACAGTCAAGTTTAATCACTGATCAGCATATGGACTATTTCTTTTGTCCCATTTATCTTTGGACGCATTTATCTTTTAATCAACAAAACACTGAAAATCTCAACAGAAAACTTTCTGCCCGTGACTTACCCAAAAGAAGAATGGATGTAAGAACTTTGGCATATAGATACATGCATCCTTGTCACCAGAATCTTCCAAAAATTTCCCAGTGTATTAGATCTTTGGATACAATTCACTTTTTATATATATCAGACTAAAATTATGAACCACAAGTTTCAGGAATTTTCTGTCTTTGGGCCACATTTTGTTTTGTTGAGGGTTTTGGGGTTTTTTTTTTGTTAGGTTGTTTTAGGTGTTTGTGACCTTACATAGAACAGTACAAAATGCCTTGTGTATGTTTTTTTAATATCTAAATAAGGCTATTTGAAGAAATCTAAATTACATAAGATGACGTAAGATGACAGCTGAGATTTGAGAAGGACAAACTAAAATATTTACATAAACACCAGCAAGATTGATGCTAAGAGAGCAGCAAGACCAAGAGAGCACATCAGAACTTGTTCAGAGTACACAGATATAGGAAGTAAGATGCCAAGTAAGCAGAAATATTCTACGAGAGTAGATCAGTAATAATATTATTAAAAATAATAAAAAGCAGTAAAACAAGTACCAGCAACAGCACCTTTTATTACCACAGATATGCCAGAGCAGGGGCAGATGTTTTTTAAAAAAAGTAAAACCACATCTCTAAACTGTGTCAGATGTTCAGCTGCATTTCCTTTTTTATATTACCACCAGGTGCCATGTGAAATGGTTCTTCAAGTGAGCACTTGATGCTGCCTGTCCAACACACCTCTTCCAGTTCCCCATAAAAGATGTAAAAGCACTAATGACACCAAAGCACTATGGCACTACAGACCCAAAAGAATCAGCTTCCTTTTCAGAATTTGGCATCCTAAAGCTGAACTTTCGAAGTTTCAGTTACTGATCCTCTCTTCTTGCCAAGAGACCTGCAACAGCCTTCAAACAGCACTGCAGCTCAACAGTCATCCATCTTCATCATTTCTCTTGAAAGCTGCAGGCTCAGCGCTCTGAGTCGCAGTGGAGAACCGACCGTCACTTGCAACTCCACCAGGCTGAAGGCGTTGAGCTTTCCTCGCATAACAGAGGCCAGGGAGCAACACGAAGGCCCTGCTCTCTGACCCTACGGCAGCTCAGGGACACATTGCACTTGGGCAGCAGTGTGAGGTGATACACTGCCAGGGATGTGGTTTTGCTTAGAGAGGAGCTATGATTGCAGTTCAAACTGCTGCCCCCTCAAGAGGTAACGTGGCACAAACCCTGACCTAAACTAAATCTCTGCAACTGGCACCTCAACTTTAATGGGAGTTTTCCTTGCTCTCCCTTCTCTTATACAAAGGTGTCAGTCATAAATCTTGCAGTTAATAGTATTGCATTTGCCAGCCAGTTTTGGTTTTGTGGGTTTTTTTTTTGTTTGTTTTGTTTTGTTTTTTTTTTTTTTTCCTTCTCCATTTGGCAAGAGCTTAAGCTTGCAAGTAGCCTCCAAACTGCTGGGTTCAAATGATGCCTCTAACATGACACAAATTTTGGGGAGTCAGGGGGATGATTTCCGAGAACATTTTAAATACTATTGCCCTTGAATTCTAAGTTAGTCCACAACACAGAATGACTTATAGTCTATGTCAATCTTGCTGTGTGAAGTGCTTTTGACATTATTTTCACCCTTAAGTTTTAGGAAGAAAAGGGTAAATCAGTTGGCTAAACCATATGTCATCTCAGTTGCACTCTTACCGAAAGTTACAAGGAGCAAATGCAGTTCAAATTTTGGAAAACTTATACATATTCTTTTGTAATCAAGACAAAGTTTCTGTCAGAAGTGTCTTTGCACAGTTACTTCACTCCTGCTTGCAATTCCCAGGCTACATCATGCAAGAGAAAACCCTTTATTGATTACTTTTGCAATTACATTTCTTAGCATAAATGCTTTAATAATTGACTGAACAAAGTGATGGGTAACCTCTGTGGGAACAGTTCCATTACAGAATGTGTTTTATGGTTATTTGTGAATGCATTGCTCATTAATAACCTTCCTCAGAGGAAGTACAGGTGATTATCTTCAGACTTTGGAGCTTATCTTTATGAGTTTTCATAGTGACATCGTCTATATCATCATCATATTATAAAACATTTCCATTTCCTCAAACTATAAATTTAAGCATTTGTGCTCAGCAGCAGCATGAGAAAAATCAAGTTCTCTTTTTTTTTTTAAAAAAAGCAAATTAATTCCTAAATGCCAAAAATTTGAGAGAGATTTCTCTCTGAACATTACACAAGTATACATATCTACATAAAGTGTTAAGATTTAAGTGGAATTTCATAGAATCACTTTGGTTGGAAATGACCTTTAAGATCATCGAGTCCAACCTTTAACCTAACCCTGCCATCCCACCACTAAACCATGTCCCTAAGCACCTCATCCATCCTTCTTTTAAATACGTCGAGGGATGAGGACTCGACCACCTCCCTGGGCAGCCCATTCCAGGCACC
>BOSO01036057.1:0-16346 GCA_018403395.1 Gorsachius goisagi | reverse complement strand
CCCCAACTCTCCCAGCCTGGCCTCACAGCAGAGGGGCTCCAGCCCTGGGAGCATTTTAGTAGCCCCTCGGATCATTTTAGTAGCCCTCCCCTGGCCCCGCTCCAACAGCTCCATGTCCTCCTTGTGCTGAGGGCTCCCGAGCTGGACGCGGGGCTCCAGGGGAGGTCTCCCCAGAGCACAGCAGAGGGGCACAACCGGAGCCCGCCATGTCCCACCCGGTGCAGCCCATGGGCAGCTGCGGCGTCGCCGTGGCTGTGCCCCCCACACGGGGAGCGCAGGCACCCGGACCGTGTCCCCCAGGCCGGCCGGCGCGGTGCCAGGCAGGGCCCTCTGCGGGTCTGGGGTCTGCAGCCTGGCAAGCGCATGGCGGAGCCCCGGGCTGGCACTGACCCCGGGACGGAGGCAGCGGTGGGCAGGCTGCCCGCTGCTGGGGAGCGCTGCTCCCGGGGGAGCCGACCCTGCACGGCCTGGGGCTGCTCTGCTCCATGCTCGGCGTGCGTGGGGTGGCAAAGCAGCTCCCTCGGCTCTGGCGTTCCTGGCGTCCCTGGCGTCCTTGTCCACGCCGCGGCCAGCCTGTGGCGTGTGGCTTGGCGGGTGCAGGGTGGTGTCCTCAGAGCTTCGTGGTGTGACAAGGACCACGGCTGAGGTGCTGGGGTGTGACCCACGCTCAGGGTGGCTCAGCCTGCCTCTGCCCCGCAGGGTTGAGGACTTTGTCTCGCTCTTTGCAGCGGGCCATGTCCCACGACTGGCCGAATCGCCTTTGGGCTGCAGTGGGTGTTTGTTCCAGTCCTTGGCTGCTAGTCCCTAAAAGCCAGCGTCCAGCCCTTGCTATCCCATGGCATCTCCCAGGCAACTCCTTTATCCGCTGTTATCCATCCGTTAGATGATAACACCCGAGCCTTCGCTCATGCCAACCAAAACGTTTCTAGCTCAGGCTCCCTCCTGCAGCCCCAGAGGAGAAGTTAACCCCTTCTGCTTTAGCAGGTCTGAAGCAAACGCGTACATTCATTTCGCACATCAGCGTAAACTCCTCCTCACGTGCTCTCATGCTGCGCTTCTCCGCACCCTGATGCTCTCCTGCACAAATGCAGTGCGAGAGGGATGTCTCTGTTAGTCATAGTCTCTGTGGGAGGGGGCTGTGGGAGGAACAGCTTTCTGGTGGTCAGATCAGATCCTGCTCCGCTTCAGTTTTCATCCTGTGTCTGGACGTGGCCCTAAAGGTGATGCTGCTTGTGTTCCGGCCTCATCCAGCCGGCCTTAGAGGAGCTGCAGCCGGCCCCAGCTGCGACTGCCACGGCCCGTGGGGCAGCTATGGGGACAGCATGGCCCAAGGGAGGCCGCAGGAGGCTCTCCCCAGGTTTTCAGCTGGAGAAGGGGCTGCCTTGGGAAAGTGGCTCTGGCAAGCCGGGGGATGTGAGAGCAGCTCGGACGAGGTCTTCCCTCAGGAGCAGAGTGAACACAAGCACAGCTCCTCTCTGGGGCATGAGCGTGGCCTCGTGCATGAGGGAGGCTCTGGTGGGAGGGTGGGATGGGGCAGGGAAGCTGGAGAGCGTCTTGTGGGATGGCTTGTGGCAGGGGACCACGCTGGGTCTGGCCCTGGGAGGGCGTGGGTGGCAGTCAGGGGGGCAGTCCCCCCCAGAGAGGAGGGTCTCGGGTGATACGGGGTCTCTTAGGGCCCTTCGTGATCCCCCAGCCTCTCTTCAGATGTCTTTGCTGGAGGAGGACGTGAAGGAGCGTCGCGTCCCTTGGGTGCCACGGTTCCCCCGACGGAGGGGGCAGGCTGGGAGAGCGCGCTGCCTGCCTGGGGCAGCCCTGGCTCCAGCGTGGACCGTCACAGTGCGCTGAGCCCTGAGCCCCCTCCCTGAGCCCCCGCTTCCCCAGCCTGCTACCCCCAGCCCACCCCTCTCCCCGCCATCCTGCCAGTGCCTTTAACCCTTTCTCTGTCTCCTGCAAGGCAGGCGTGTTGCCGAGAGCCTGGCTGCCAGCAGACGGCTGTCCCCGGCCTCTGTGGGTGCAGCACCCACGCGCTCCATCGCCCAGGCGGCTCCTGAGAGGTGACGGCCGGTGACGGGCAGGGCGTCCGGAGGCAGAGGAAGAGGAGGCATTCGGTGTGAGGCAGAGGAAGAGGAGGCATTCGGTGTGCAGCAGAGGAAGAGGAGGCATTCGGTGTGAGGCAGAGGAAGAGGAGGCATTCGGTGTGAGGCAGAGGAAGAGGAGGCATTCGGTGTGCAGCAGAGGAAGAGGAGGCATTCGGTGTGAGGCAGAGGAAGAGGAGGTATTCGGTGTGCAGCTGATGCTGAGGCGATGCTCGCCACAACAAATCCCTGTGATTCAGCCCCAGGGCATCTGCCACCGCCAGGGACCGAATGTTAACAAGCGGCCGAGGGGGCTGATGTCACGCAGCTGCCTCTGCTGGGGCGTCCCGGAGCCCCGGGGAACCAGGGCTGCCCTGCGCGGATTCACTCTGCCATGCCTGCGGAGGATGGTGCTGCTCAGCTCCGCTTTGCCCGAGAGACCCCCACAAGTCCCTGCCGGCTGAAATCTTTCTGGTTCTCCGGTGACAACACGGGGCTGCGAAGGTGGGTGTTCCATTCAGAGCAGCGTTGGCCTCTGGGTCTCCTTGCTCTCTGGGAGCACGAGGCTGTTCGAGCCCTCCAGACCCTCCCACGTGTGCCAGCAGCGGTCTGGCAGCATCCTTCAGCCAAATGTAGAGGACGGTGCAAGGTATGGGCGTACAGGCTGCGGGTGCAGGACTGGTTTTTTTCAGCTACGCCACTTAGGGGTGGCACCCCTGGGCAGAAGCAGCCAGGTCCCCCTCACCTCCCAATGACATTCGTTTAAGAGCTGCCAGCCCTGATCATCTGTGAAAACCTTCCAGCCCCGTGTCGAGGCTGCAGCTGATATTAATGCTACAGAGGAAGAGTAAACCACCCAGGTGTTAACTTTCCACCTGGGCCCGGCTGGAACGTGGAGCTAAAACACTTTCCAAAATACTTCAGAAATGCCAGTTATAATCCCTCCCCGCCCTGCCCCCAATCTAAAAATTCCAGTCTATTTGACCACTCTCTTACCACACCTCTGGAGAAGATTTTTTTCCCTTCTGATTATCTGAATTTGGCCTTTTCTTGTGTATTGCTGCCTGTCTCCTGACTCTTAGGGCCAGACCAGAAGCTCCTGCCTTTCCGCGGGAGTCCCTCCAGTGGATTCTCTGGAAGCGGGGCTGGAGGATGGAGTGAGAACGAAGCCTTCTAAATCATCAGATGGGCTCAGCAATATATTTCCCCTCAAACAATCATGTTTCCTAGCCCGTGGTTGCAGTTGCCCCAGCCATGGATAGTATCTCCCTGGTGGCTCTGCAAAGGCATAGAAATCTCCAGGGAAGGTGTGGAAGCTGGAAGGAGAGGAGTCATTTAGCATTTCTGCGATATCCTCATCTGCCATAATTGCTTCCTTTAACCTCCGACAGCCTAACGGCCCCGTGTTTTCCTGGTGGCGCTTTGACATGCTCAGCCCTGTTGTTTGTTTTTATACCTTTACTGATTTGCTCTTCAAAACCCCTTTAGGCTTTGCTTAATTAGCCTCACACTGATTTTTAGCATTTGCTTCCGTTCAGTGGCACTCACGGCTGTTTGGTGCTGGCTCCCCTGCGCAATGCTGAACTGAGCAGCACCAGGGCTGCTATCGTGCAGCATCTCAGCTACTATCGCTTTATGAATTTGCTCCTCTGTGCCACTTACAACCAAGTCAAGAATGGCCTCCCCACTTCTTCCTGCTCCTCTCCCTGCTCCGAGGAGCAGTTGCACTGAGCAGCGTGTCGAGTGTGGGGATGCTCTGGCCCTGCACCGCGTCCCACTCTGCCACGCGTGTGCGTGGGTGGCTCCAGTCCCTTACTATCATCCACTGTTATCGCACCTTTCCTGGCGTCTCATGCCATTTTGATCTCTCTCATCAAAGAAGGGAGCCTGCCACTTCTCCGCGGCTGTCTGGGCAGGGAGATAAAGTCTGGAGGGGGTGTGATTGCATCTGGGCGTTTGACTGCTGCTCTTGCAGCTTGCTTGAGCTGTCCTGCGGAGCTTGCAGCCAGATGTGTTGGTGTTTCCTTGACTTCTGTAACTCCTTTTATGTCAAGATCAAGGTCCAGGCAATTCACCTACATTTGCCTTCTGCCCAGGTATCTGTAATGCTTGTGCCAGACCAGTGCAGGCTTTTATTGAACTCATTAACCTGCAACCAAGCTGATTTTACAGGAATACTCTGTACGGAAATATCCCGTCCTTGGTTTGATTCTGTTAAGGCTTTGGTAGTTACTCCTGAGTCACGTTGCTGTGAGTCAGATCACAGCTCTGCTGCGTGTCAGGAACCAGAACCCGATGGCCGTGCTCGGGAATTCCTCCCAGAGCCTGGGTTTCATACATTTCAGGGCTATCTCATTTGAACCAGTTTTCACCAAGGCAGGGTGTATTCATGGCTGACTGCGGCGGGCCCAGAGCCGCAGAGGTGACAGGGGCGGGGAGCAAATACAAACCCCGAAATGTGACAGGGTTGTATGGTGGGTTCAAGCTGCACAGGCTGTTGTGTTGCAGCAAGCCCTCAACATCTCCTTTATCCAACTAACTCTCAGATTTTCCAGCACTCTCCTTTGTTTCTGTGACTTTGAGACCTCACACTTTATTCGAAGTGCAAAGTCTTAGAATGACCTGTATTGTGGTCTGGCCACATTCAACATTTTTACCAAAAGCCTAGTGGAAAAAAGCAGACATGTCTCTGATGTGCTGTGCAGACGACAAAGCGGTTGGAGAGCAGGGCTGGTGGCATCAGCTTTTGAGGAATAAATGACGGTGCTGTTCTGAGACAGAGTGACCAGAGAGGACTTGCAGGCCACTGGGGTACCAGATAACCCCTATCTAGGTTAACTATTGACTTTCTAAGAGCCTTAAGGCCATACTTGGCCGTGGTACCTAAGTGCCTCAGCAAAAAATCCTGCTCTGTTAACAGGTCTTCCAGTCTGGAGGACAGCAGTAACTGGAGGAGGATCCAGCTGCTGGAAGCTGGCAGAGGGCAGCTGGGATTTGGAATAAGGTCCTGACCGTTGGAGTGACTTCCCGAGGCAGATTCACCCACTCAGGTAATTTTTAAATGAGAAATGAACTTTTCCCACAGTCCGTTCACGTTCAGCAGGAATTCAGAGAGGTGTCGTGGCTGCACTGCACAGGCTGATGGCCAAAATCCAAATGGCCATTTCTAATCTACTCTGTGCGGGCTCGGTGACATTTATTAGCTCCTGGCTTGCAGCACAGCTCTGAGCTGACTCCAAATCCTGGCTGGCAATTCTTCATGGGTTGTGCAGGCTGCTTTTCCGAGCGCTGCTAGGACAGGTACAGCAGAGCTCTGAGATCCCCCTGTAGGCCCCACTGCAGTTGGGTTTGCATGGCTTTGGTGTAGAACACGTGGCAAAGAGCGTAGGAATTTATTCTGGAGGATTTTATTTTTGCAAAGGAATGAAATTCGCCCCAATTAATGATGTATTGAGTATAAATGCACATGATGTCAAAACAATGTATTTATATAGCGACAAACAAAACAATACAACATGCCAGTCAAAAAGAAAATGTTCTTTGAAAAGCTGGCATGAAAATTAACAGAAAAAGACAAATGCAACAGGACTTTCTCCTTGGTAACTCTCAAACTTCACAGCAGAATTCAAATTCAATACCAAAAAAGGTAACACCAGGTCCAGAAACTCCCGTGTTACTGGGAACTAGTTAGTCACTGAGCATGTAGTAAGTGAAATAAATTGTTGGTTGGAATGGTTTAATCCATGAAACATTGGCATTTCATAGATCCAGCCTTGCAATCCTCAGCTACTGAAGATGAGATTTTTGTTATTACGGGGAAATGCCTTGAACAACCGGGCAAAATGTGAGGCTGGAGAAGCTGCTTCTGTTTGGGGGAGGAAATGAGTTTTAGAGACCGTAAAGGGCAACCTGTGAAGCAACCGGCGAGAGACCTTACAAGGGGACAAGTGAGCTCTGATTTATTCCGGAGTAATACACAGAACCTGGATCAATAGATCACTATCAAAGATAAGCTTTTTTTTTTTTTTATACTGACTGTAATGTACTCAAATTTGGCATCCTTGTGGGGGAAAGAGCTAAAAAAGTTGACTGTGGCAACAGGAATTTGAAAGGGTCTTTAAATGACATAAAAAGAGGAAGCCAGTTAGAAGGAAATTAAAGGGAACAGCTAAACGAGTAAAATCCTTGGCTCTGCCATGGAGAATATTTAAAGTCGCCGTGTGAAGCCTTGAGTCCCCAGCCCTTGTTCTCTGCCATCACGGATGTGCTGCCTGCTCTCGGGGGCTGGGTGGCGGGTCGGGGGGGACGTCTGGAGCAGCTGGTGGGGCTGCGGAGGGACAACCGCGGGGCGTGCTGCATGGCAGGGGACCGGGGGACACTGAGGGGACTGGGGAGCTGAGGCACAGCCAGGCTTCGGCGGTGAAAAAGGAGCCTTTGCAGAGCTGCAGGAGGGACTCAAGTTTCTCAGAAACCGGGAAGCCAGCAACCAGAGTGGCCGAACTGAGGTTGAAGGACAAATTAACTCTGCAGGGACACCGGTCTGAGCTTCCCCTGTTTCAAGAGATGTTTTGTTCTCATTTGCATTCTGACACTATATATTTAGAGGTTAAAAGTCCTTTTACGAGGCCAGTCTTCAGGAAGACATCCAGGCAACTGTGTCCTGAGGTGTGCACATCAGGAGCAGGACGGGCACACGGAGAAAACAAAACTGTTGTGCAGAAGCAAATGAGTTCCTTGTGTTGCTGCTCGCTGCAGCGGCGTCCCGGGAAGGTTCCTTTATCTGCCATGCAGAGGCAGACGGGGCTGAGGGACTCTCAAACTGAAGTGTTGGCAAAGAGGTTTGGAGCAGATGAGTACATGGCTCAGGCTGACTGCAGTCACCCAGCGGTGCCGGAGGAGCGCAGCAGCGAAGCTGCTACCGCGGCTGACGGGCTTGTGCTTTGACGCCTAAACTGGTCTTCGAGGGGCGCAGGAGTGTGATGCCAAGGAGCGAAAGGAATCCTGGACTGATTTAGGAACCAGCGTTAGTGCTCAATCAGCCTCGGATTGTTAGAAACAACAGTGTGGAATGATTTTATTAGATGCTTGAATGAATGCCGTTTTGTTTGGCTCCTAGGGCAGGAAGTCAGAGCTCCGGCGCACGCCCGGGCGCTCGGGAGGTGCGGGTGCTGGCGGGCCAGGGCGAGGTGCGGTTGGTACGGCTGTACGTGGGGGCTCCCATCTTCTGGGGGAGTTGCTGCGCCAGTGATCTACAAGAAAGCTAACTTTTCAAGGGGGGGAAGAGGCAGGCCCGAAGATTAATAACTGTTTACGGGAGCATGAAGCCCATTTTCACAGTGGCGGCAAGTGGCAGTGGCAGTGGGCAGAGGTCCATGCTGGTATTCGTGCTGATCAGGGCATTCACAGAGGATGCAGAGGAGACGGTGAAGAGTGAGCTGGCAAATTTCTAGGGAAAAAATGATTCAGGAGAGCCAAAGCTAGGGCTGAATGCAAGAAGCTGAAGAGGGTCCCGTGATGCTCATGCATAAAATGGCAGATGACGTTCAATTCAAATACAGGCGAAGCCGAATTCAGAGGGAAGAGAGTGGTGTGTTCAGGGCGTTGGTAATATCTGTTGGAGCTGGCTGTAGAGCTGACTGGAGGCGGTACAGAAATTTTGGCAAGGAGGCCAGAGTGCCTTTTCTATAAAGGATGGCTTACGGGGTAGCGCCTGGCTCGGGATGGGGTGAATTGAAGGGAGCGTAGCAGACACCTGTGGCAGAGAGAGAGGAGATATTCTGCCATTTCCCGCTGTGTGAGGAGTGGATGCATGGGTGGATGTGATTCAGTCGCATCTTTTTATGACCCCACCTTCACGTGATGCTGAGGGTTGAAAGCCGAGTGTGTTCCAAATGGGGTTTCGACGAGTTCGTGGCAAAAATCACAGTCGAGAAAGTTCAGTCCAGGATGGAGGCTTCTGCATTTCCAGTGACGAGTGAGTCAGAACAGCCTGGTGCGTTCTGTCCACGGGCGAAGGACTGGCATGAACTCAGTTACGCGAAGTCATTGACACGAATGCAGGCAGAGATGCGGCGCAGTAGCTGGTGGGACTGGAGGGGACCTGGAAAGGTTGCTCAGTATGCCTGTGTAGGAGCCCTCTCTGCTGCCAGCACAGGGGGTCCCTGAAGCTGCATCTCCTCGGGACTGGTGGTAATGCTGATTGTTCTGCTTGGTTTTCCATGTTTCGCAGCTTCTCTTGGCTCTGGCACCCGAAGGGGACGGTGGCATTTCTTGCACGGGTAGGAAATCACTCCCTGAGCGTGGGGGCAGGAGCCCTCTGCAGCGCCTGGGCTCGTGCCTGCGGGCTGGTGACAGCGGGGCAGGTAGCAGGAACATGTTTTTTCCTGAGTGACTGGGTCTGTGACACAAGACAAACATCAAGCCACTGAGCAGGCAAATCTGCGTCTTGGTTCTGCTCTCCTGTGAAATGAGAGGTTTCTTTTACACGCCGGCTCCACTTGTTGCAACATCTTCTGCATGGTTAAAGCAGCTCCATCCCCAGCAGCGTGGTTACGCAGGGTCCTCAGCAACCGCGCCAGAAAATAAGACAACAGAGAGCTATCTGGGGACAAATGTTCTCAGACTTCTCCACTTCTGTGGGTCTAAATGACTGCTTGCCCTGGTCCTGGTGATGCTGGTGGCCAGGGCGCTGTGGTGGTGGGGATGGTGCTGTCTCAGTGGCACGCGTGCGCTGAAGCTCGCTGCAGTGCTGGGTGCGGAGCCCTGTCCTGCCTCTGAGCTGTTGGCCCAAGGCTGCCTCCTGCCCAGGTCATATGCTGGAGCTCGGGAAACAGTGGGTTGTAGCAGATTACAGATTGCTAGCATGATAATAATAATAATAATAATATTAATAATATTTATATTATATAATTATAATAAAATTTATTATTATTATTATTATTTCTGTCCTGCAAACCCGAGTGGCATCTCTTGCCCAGATTACAACCTTGGCTGTTGAAAATACATAAATGTACTAATGCTCTATGCTAAAGCTTCTCTAGGGCATTGAGTTCCTTTGCTGCACGGTCTGATCACAGAGTCGCACAGCCTAGGAGAAAGTTATGCAGTGGATTAAGGTTCAGGTATATTCTAGATCTCCAAGAGCCTTTGGAAATGGGGGATTGGCAGGTCCTAAATGAAGACATGGACACAACAGGCATATTGGAAACCTGGGCGAGGTGGGCAATCCCTGGGGCACTGTGAGCCAAGTGACGTCGTTCGACAGAGGGCTGTAAGCTGGAGGAAGTGGGCAGGCTAACCATCCCAGTAAAAACCAGAGAAACCCAATGGAAGGAAAGGCTGGACCTAGATAGGATGATGGCAGTACTGAGTCCCTGGGCTGGGTATGTATCACTGCGCTCCTGGCCCAAGTGGCTCACTGAAAGAAGAAGAGGGTGGTTTTTCCTCAAATATACCAGAAAAAAGATGTGTGCCAAGGAGCAGACAGAGCCAGCACACCATCAGAGTATAAAAGGAGCAATTAGAAAAGACGAGCCCATTGCAGAGAAGCTGAAGCAATTATTTGCATTATCGTTGATTGTAGAAGAAAACATGGAGATTCCCATGCTGTAATTAACCTTCATGGGGACTCACCAGAGGATACGATCAAAACTGAAAAGCCTGGGGCAGAGATTATGGATCCAATTGATGAAACGGACAGGGACAAACCATCCGGGCTGGTTGTCTGGCTTCAGACTTCTTAAGAATTCCAAGAACGAGAGTGCTGAATTAGAAATGATGGTGTGCAAGTGCTTCCTCAAACTGCCTTTGCATCTAAAGGCTGAAGTACGGGAAATTTTTAAAAGAGCTCCAGAAAGGATCTGATTGACTTTCGTTTACCCCATAATACCACAGAATGGTATTTGCAGGCAAATGGATGTGCGTGTTTCACGGGCGAGAGGCAGCGGAGTTCTCTGACGTGGCAGATGAGCAATTTATTTAATAGGCTGTATTGGGATTCCCAAAATGCTTTCGACAATGCCCTTCACCAAAGGCTGTCGGGAAAATAAGCAGCCATAGGGTAAGAAGAGAAGTACCGGAAAGTGTAAATAATTAGTTGAAAGTCAGAAGTGAGGTGGGAGTAAATGGTCCTGTGAGCGGTGGAGACCTGCAGAGGCGGTGGGCTCAAGGGGGGACTGGACGAGGTAACGCAGGAGAGGTGAGCTGGGGGTTGCAGAGATGGAGTGAACTCATCTGGCCCAAGGTGCCGGGAAGGTGTCGGGAAAGGCCTCGCCCGCGCCTGCCTCGTTCTCCCCGCTCCGTGCGTTTGCCTGCGGCCACAGCTGGGGGGAGACTGCGAGGGCGGGGGGCGTCTGCTCCAGCGCAGTGCGGCCGCTCCCGACTCGTCCTGACGTCCGTGGGTGTTGGGCTGGGGGGTGGTTGCTGCAGGACTGTTTCCTCATGGATCACATAAGGAAAAAGCAGTGGACTGGTAAAAAAGAAAATGGTGGCAACTGCTCGGTTGTATGGAGTTACCTGGGCTGGTCGGTGAATTGGACGTGCCGAGTACGATGTGTTCATTTTAGTATGGGTAACTGCAAAGTGACATACAGAAAACGGCGCTCACATTTACATGGGACTGTTGTTTGGACGAAGGAGACACAGAAGCAAGCTAGGGCTCCTGACGTGTAAATGACCAGTACGAGCTTGAGCTGTGAGCTGGCGGCCAAGGATAGAAGGATATTTGTGCAAGGAAACCCTGAATAAGAGCAGAAAGAGGAACCGTCTTTTTGTTCACCCCCATCATATGGACGCTGCATCCAGCTACAGTACTTCCATGTTTAAAAGGTCTGTTTGGAAATGGCAGAGAAAACAGCCACAAGTAAAACTTAGGGATGTAAAATGTAAAGTAAAATGAGAGAGAGCGCTTGAAGCGCTTTACAAAAAAGAGCCCAGAATGATCTGGTTTTCATCTGCAGTTCACTGCAAGGGCGGAAGATTCCTCCCAGGGGAAGGTGGAATAATCCCAGCTGGAAATGCAGTGAGGGCAGGTGGCTGAAGTCAAGCATGGATTCAAACAAGAAAGAGGGTGCAACATCTCAGCTGTGCAGAGAATCAACTATCGGGATGCTGTGAAGGTTTCTTTGCCATTTAGGATCTGTGTTCCTAAAAGATGTGAGGCCTTCTGGCTGGGAGGGGTGGGCTGTGCCTGGGGAGTCCCTGCCTGAAGTCCATGGAAGCCTGGACTTGGGGCTAAATGAGGAGCTGGGTCCTTTGGAGCCCTGGTGTCCAGGAATGCATCCGTACCTCCCGCTGGTGGTCCCCGTTTTACTCTCCTGTCGTGAATGTAGGCTGTACTTAGCAGGTACCCAGCTGTCCTGAAACTGGTGGGATTAGGATGGCTCTCTCTCCCTTAGCCTTGGGCTGATCTCATCCTCGGCCATCAGGAATTGCTCTCCAAGAGCGATAAATGCCGAGCTGGTTGCAGAGAAGACATTTCTTGGAATAGAAACCCCTCCCTCCTCTCTCCTCTCTCCTCTCATCCCTCCTCTCTCCTCCTTTCAGCTTGCATTTTGCCAAAATTCTGCTCTGGCCACAGATAATGTGTGTGAAATTCAAATGCAAAGATTTTTTTTTGAGAAATATAGGCTGTGAAATTGGGCTTATGAATGAGTGCAAACGACACCCTCAACTGTGGAGTCCTTAGCCTGGCTTAGGAGGTTGCTAATCCCCGTCTGCCATAGAGGTCGATGGCCCAAGGAGGCTTGGACTGTTCCTGCTACAGCGGGGTTTTGTGCTTCCATGTGCGGTAGCACTGAAATAATTTGCTTCTCCTGTAATTAATTACTCTTGTGTCTGCCCAACATATCTGCTCCTTCATAGGGAAAATCCCCCTTGTCCTTGACCACCCCAGGTCTTTCCAGAAACATCTGGGCTCACCTGGAGTCAGACCTGGGTCCGGGGTGGCAGACTTTAGCCTGGGCAACAAGATGTTTTTCTCTTACCCCCTACCCCCTGTGCTTGCCAGGCCCCCAGCTCAGGAGGCCGCAGAGCTGCGGGGCAGGGCGCTGTGCGAGGAACAAGCTCTGGTTTCGCGTGGTTTCGCTGTTCTCCCGTGTGCAGCTCCTTCGTGAGGTCTCTCCTCCAGACGGCAGCCACAGCGGGTCCCACCGGCCATTCCTCTGTTTAACCCCCTCCGAACTCTGCTGCTGGTGCTGGATTTTCAGCTGGCGTGTACAGCCCGGGAGAGAGCCCCCCGAGCCATTGGTGCTCCTCTGAAATCACCGGCTCTGTGCAGCAGCAGCCAAAAGGCCAACGGCGCGTCGAGCATCCTCTCGGAGACACCAGGCATCGTTTTGCAGCTCTCTGGCACCTTGTGCAGCCCTGGTATCTGCATCTCAAGTTAGAGAGAGGTGCAGAGAGGCAGCTAAAATGATGAAGGGGATGAAGCAGCTGCCTTATGAGACTGGAAACACCCAGACCCCAGTTTGCAGAGGAGAAGGCGGTAAAAGGGGGACGGTGGCTGAGGTTTATAACATGGAGGTGGCAAGTAAGATGAAGGCAGAGCTGTCAGTCACCAAATCCCACAGCGCTGGAGCTATGTGCACTTGATGAATCTAGAAGGTGAACAGTTTCAAGCAGATAAAAGAAAGTTCGTCTTGGCACAGCAGGAACTGAAAGCGAGGGATTTGCTGCTGGAGGAGGCAAAGACAGTAACAGCAGGGTCGAAAAAGGATCAGACAGCTTCAGTGGCAAGAGGTCCAGCAGCAGAGGCTGAAGGCAGCCGGCAGGGGCATCCCTCATACCCCTGAGGCAACAACTGTGGATGCTGGGGAAGAGCAAGGAGGAGGCCCATGGAGTGGCCCAGCTCGTGCGCATCCCACGGAGCAGGTCCCTTTCCTTCCCCCAGAGAAAGAGCCCCGGGCTGGGCGAGCACCTCCGATGCGTGCGGGCGAGCTCCTGGGGCTGGAGCCGTAAGAGCCACGAGGACGGGCACAGCCGCGGGGTTTAGTTTGCTTTCAGGGCTGTGCTGACCTCCGCCGGGGCATGAGGCATGGTGCCTGCTTCTTGGGGGGGGTCATGAGCAGCATCGCAGCCTGAGAAGGGGCACCTCTGCGGCTGCTGCAGTGCTGCCCCGGGAAACCACCGCTCCTCTCCTACCAAAGGACTTGCGAGTATTTCTGCCACGGGATCGCTCAGCCGCTCTGACAGGGGAAAAGCAAGATTTGCTTGAAATACCGTGGTTTTAACAAAATACCCTGACCCCAAGATGAGGACAAACATTGTTTTCTTATAGGAGCAGGCAGAGCTGGAAAGCTAGAATCAAAATATTTATCGGTGACTAAAACTTTGGATTCTCGCTTTTTGAAAGTTCATTTTAAAACTGCCTGTTAGATGTTAAACTTCTGTAGGAAAATAAAATCATTTGGGAGAGCTGCAGCGGTTCTCTGCACTGCATCTCAGCGTGAGCTGCTCTGCGCTGGAGGGAAAGCCTGGCCCGGTCGCCCCGAGCAGCGTCCTCGCTCCCGTCTTCGGGACCTCACAGCACGGGTGGGGGCTTGGCCCTTACCCGCAGCGGGGATCGGCCACGGAGGCAGCAAGCGTGCCTTTGAGCGACCCCCGTGTTTGGCTTCTCCCTTTGGATAAATTCATGCTGCAAAACGTTGCTTGAAGAGGTTTGCCAGGCACGTCCCCGGGGGCAGGGCACTGCCCGCGGCCTCACCCCGCGAGCGCCACGGCCAGCAAGGAGCAGCCTCTCCACCGCAGCTCCGTCGCTGCGCGTCGCTGCCGGCGTCACGGCCTTGCCTGGCGTTTTGCTGGAATAACCCATCACTCCTTGGCGGGCATCGCTACGGAGAGAGGCGGAAAGCGAAGAGGGAGGATGCAGAGAGGAAGAGGAGAATCGGGAGCAGCATTTCCTTTGTCGATTTTCCTGCTTCTCGGTGCACCCCTGCAAGCAGGAGTCTCTGCCCCTCCTGCCCTGCGGACCTGCCATCCCCAGAACCTGGCACGGTTGGGTTTGTGCTTGTGAGATGACCTGGTCTGAGAAATTACTCTTACTGCAAAATCACTATTTTTTGCCACTTATTTTTCATCTGTGCTGGTTCCCCACAGGGAAATGCCTCTGTGGCCTGTCCACCACTGTTCCCAGGGCGGTGCAGGACCAACTCCTTCGTTCACAGCACTGGCTTTTCTGACCTCAGACGTTTGCCCTTGAGCTTGAGCAGCGGTGCCTACAGCATTTGCCCACTCTCCATCTTCATCCTCGCCACCATTGCTCACTCCGTTCTTCCCGGGAAGACGCACTCCGATGCATGTGGTACCAATCCGCCTCTGCACCTTGCTACCGCGCGGCAGCCTGCGAGGGGCACGGGGTCTGGGGAGGGGGCTGGGCGCTCTGTTGGCTCGTTACCTGGCACCGCTGAGCGCAAGAGCTTTTATTCCATATCGTGGTCCCTGCAGCTTTTATTCCATGTCGTGGTCCCTGCAGCTTTTATTCCATATCGTGGTCCCTGCAGCCTACGTAGCCTACGGCAGCAGGCTTGGTCATTGTTAATATTGCTTTTGTTACTACCTGAGCTATGTATAACTTGCATTTTCAATCATATCTCGTATCTGCTACTTTCTGTGTTGAGCTGCAGATCAGGCATTGTATAAAAACAAAGGAGGGAGCGTATGTGTGTGTGCATGCGTGTGCCTGCCTGCTCTACCGAAACCCAAGGTGGAAATGCAGTGCAGGAACCCATCACGATAACGTGCCCTCTGCGCGGGAGGGAGCAGGAGGGAGCGTGCTTGGTTGCCTGAGCAGGAAGGCGGCATGCGCAGCCTTTGTTTCGGAAGTCGTGTAAGGAGATTGGGAGTGCTGCTCGAGTGCTTGGCTGAGGGACTTTGTCCTAACAGAAGCGCCCGTGCGTTCTCCCATTGCGTGGGCTCTCTGGGGACACCCGGGAGTTCGGGATGTAGTGCTGCTCTGGAGTCTGTAGCCCGGCTGTTGGTGCTGATGGTGGTGAAGAGGCAGGGTTCCCATCTGCATGTTAATCCTCACTGCGTAAGTGTGCTAGCCCAGCACTGGGAGCTCCTGGGGATGGACCCTTCTGCTCGAGATCAGACATTTCTGGGATAATTTGGGTGGGCAGGGACCTCGGGAGGTCGTCTGGTCCATGGCTATAGCCGTGCGGGTCAGGGAACATTCATCAGAGGTTGTGGTTTTACTCGATACCCACCTCTGGAGCTCCTGAGGCTTCAGATGAACACCCCTCCTCCCTGAAGGATGCCTGGGAACTGCTTTTCTTTCCTAGACTGTCCGAAATCCAGCCATTGCTGCTGAACACATCAAGGACAAAGGCAGAGTTATGAATCTGCTCTAGCACAGAGATAAGACTCAGTATAATTAGAAACTTTTTATGTGGAGAAATGAATCAAAGCTTCTGCTACTCCTGGGACATTTTAACTCTTCACAGCTTCTATTATTAGTTGTAGAAACACTTTTTTTCTCAGTTTCAGGCTAAGAGAGCTGGCAATAAGAAAGAAGTCCACACTGATCCGACCCTGATGAGCTGCTTGGCCCCATGGACAAGTGAGCAACGATGGAGCGTGGCACACATCTGGGGACATCGCTGGGCTGTCACGCGGAGCGCTGGGAAGCAACTGTAAGACTGCGACGCAAATACGTCATTTGGCCTTGTGGTGGGCAGGGCTTTCAGTCCTGGTAAGCAGTTACAGCACTTCCACAGCCAGGGACCAAACCGAGAGCATTGGATTTTACTAGTTTCCTGATAATATTCCTATTGTCTTTACTGCAGATGGCCGGGGGGTTTGCACTGACCGGGCAGTGTGGAGTCTCAGGTCTCGTTTGGGCATCAGCTGGTTTTAGCTGCATTTAGCAGTTGCCTGTTGGTCAGTAACTGTGTCCAACTCGTAGCTTGAGCTCCGTGAACTTGTGCTAAAGGGCTGGAGAACCCAGGCATCGCTGTGCAGCAAACCACAGCCCTTTACGTTAAGTGAAGCTGGAGGAGGCTACTGGGCAACTTCCAAACTTCAGCTGGGAACCAGCAAGAAGACAGTGTTAGCAAAACACATAAAAACTAATCCAAGTGCGCTCAAGACTGAGGAGGAAGAAATCACTGCTGTGAACGGCAGACTCTTCCTCGCAGTCACTTCAGGGTGCTGATGACTTGTCGTAACCCTTTTCTGTTTGAGGAAGACCTGACCTTTCTCCAGTGTGGAATTAGAATCATGGAATCATTTGGTTGGAAAAGGCCAGGTTGGACGGGGCTCTGAGCAACCTGATCT
>BOSO01036052.1:0-11367 GCA_018403395.1 Gorsachius goisagi | reverse complement strand
TTAAACTCAAGAGGCTACATAGCATACAGAGGCTAAATGTGATCTAATCGCGCTCATTAAATCAGTCTCTCAGTAGTCTTTGGTGGAATTGGTGAGAAACTGTTTTCTTGTCTCTGCACAAATTTGGAGGTTTTAGTATTTTTCCATCTTAACAAAAAGCCAACATTGTGAAAAAGATCATGTCCAGATAGACAATAAGGTTCAGTTGAATTACTGCAAGTGTTTGTTCATCTGATCTTGAAATATTTCAGTTTGATTTTGATCTTTCTTTCTTAAAAACTTCTGGTGTAAGCTTTGTAAGGCTTTTAATAGAAACCAGCCTGTAACTCTGAATTTGGGTAAGGAAAACATTTTTACATTATTAGCTCTTTTTCCTTCAGCGTTTTTACAGATATGGAAATCCATTTTCCCACGGATGATTTTGGTTTCAACTAGTCAGCATTTGCTTCTTTGAGAAAGAAATGTTCAGTACGTTTCTGAACTTTCCATATTCTCAGTTTCACGGCACAGGCCACCGAGGCACCAGCTACTCGCTCTGATACGCAGGAAATAAAGGAGTAGGTTGGAAATGATTCTAGAAAAGGAGGTAAAAATAGCTGAGAGCGAGGTATTTGTAACAGCTTAGCCTTTCAACAATCCAAAACCAACGTTGCTGAAGTTTGGTGGAATTTGCTAAAAAAGTGGGGGAAAAGCTGCTTCAAACAAATGATTACTTGGCAGCAGGATACCGAGCTTTCGTACTCTGCTCGAAGGCTCTTGCTGAGGTTCTCGGCTGGCTGCCTGCCTTACCTCTCCCAGCCTACCTGGCCCACACCAATATCCTGTTAATGCGCACTGCGTTGTGGCTTATGGTTGTATTTCTTGTATTTATCTGTGCTCATGCAGCTACTAAACAGAATTGCCTTTGTACCATCCACATTCATGCCATACAAAGTTTAGTAAGGACCGCCATGGTCTGCTTATGCCGGCTTTGTTAGTCTAACTGTCACGGCTTTATTATGGTAATATGTAGAAAAATGTCATTTAATATGTATGGGGAGGGATAGTTGGGAATTTTGCTTTGCTGATTCACCTAGCCCCTAGCTTTGGTCACCACACAACCCATCTCCTTTTAGGAAACAAAACCAACCATTCTCATTAGTTGGTTGTTACAGTCAGCCATCATCAACTGTGGAAGACTCATTAACCTTAGTAGTGAAGCATAATGTAAGTGGTTTGTTCATTTGTTTCATGAGTTAAGAAGTCAAGAGAGCAGGGTTAGTTAAGAGTTGAAAATACTAAACCAAACCTGTTCCTCTTACCTAGCGTCCAGTCAGAAGACGAGTCAACAGACAGAAGTACAGGGAACATCTATGGCCTCTGCTTTTTCTTTCCTCTTTAGAAATTCTTTCTTTGTACCTTATTGGCATTTAAATTGATGGTCTGTGTTGAACAGAAAGGACGTTTTGTAGTTCCGTTGTATAAATTACTCTGTCCATCCTTCATCGCTGTGCATGGTAATGCTGTGTGCCATAATTCAGGTCGGTCATCTGGCTTTAAATCTCTTTCAAGTCCTTTGTCAGATTTTTTTGGTTTTAGCTAATCCAGTTTACCTGAAGCCATGGACTGCCAAATTGAATTACACTGTGGTCATTCCTGCTTAGCACCTCATCCATAGTTAATTTCTTGAGCTCCTATGTTTTATCCGTGTATAAATTTTTCATTTGCAACAATATTTTAGCTTAGCATAGGAAGAGCTCAGAAGTCTGAGGGTTTTTTTAATTAGTTCCTTTGTTAGTTCAGAAATTTTTGCTTCATTTTGAACCAACTGTCTGTGTAACTGAGGTTCATGGACCTTTTAGAAACTCATATTTTGGTTTTTGATGAAGCACAATGAGAGCTCTTCATTTTATAATGAGTTTCACCCAGCCCGTGACAGCACACCAGCAATGTGGGGAGTGTTGGGATGTGAACCCTGCCCTCTTCCCAGCCGAGTGGAGGAGAGCTCCGTCACTGACACCTTAGGATCGTGATCAAGATGAGATAAATTGTCTCTAGACTGGTGATCAGAGAAGAAAGCTGAAATTTCAATGTTCCTGATATCCAGCAGTCTGATTACTCCAGTTCACCTGTTTAGAGGGTGCTCTGCTAAATTTAAAAAGGCAGGAAAGAACTGTGGATCATTAGAGCGTGAATCCGAAACACAGTTGATAAATAAAGCGGCTTTACAGCTGCTATCCTTCAACCCTCCAAGTCAGATTTAACCAAGCTTTGGCTTCCTTTGGCCTCATGCAGAAGGTATCTCAGAGCATTAAATGACTTTTCAGCGCTGGGAAGAAACAAACTCCTGTTGTGTATTTTACCTTTGCAAATACCTCCTTCCCTCGCCAGAAGTATTCCTGACTAATGACCCAGAACTCCGATAGGTCTAAAGGCAAAAGTACATTTTGTATCCTAAACAGTATACAGACTGAAAATAAGAGAAGAATAGATTGTGAACAAGCAAAATGTGAACATAATTGTTCAGGTGATCTAAAAGGATTTGAGGAAGAAATAAGACATAGCTAAATTCCTAATATTTTCCCCTTGGACGTAGTGGAAAGCAGAAAGATAATGTGCTCTGCCTTGCATCTGGGAAAGGGGGGATATAGTTAAAGAGTAAGTCCAGATGATAAATGTGATGATAGGGAAACAGTGACTGGAAAACAGAGAAGGTGATGTGAGAAGAAATATTGTATGCTTGGTTTCGACGTAGTGAGCTTCTAATGTGGGCAAGGTGTTCCTGAGCATAAATCACAATAAGAGGACAAAGAGCCAGAAGAATAAACCAGAGAGAACACCTAAAAAGTTTCTCAGACTTTGAAGGACTCGTCTGGAAAGATAAGAAGACTAGGCTATTACAGGTAAAGCACTAGAATGACTCTGAGAGACCATCTAGAGAGAATAAAATAATACGGTACTTCCTAGCAGAGATGGAAGAATAGCAAAGGGAAAGTGAAGAAATAACTGCTTCTCCAAGGGGCTTCATTTCTGAGGTTGAATGAAGCAGAAGTTTCAGAGGTTGAGAAGGGAAAAGTGAGAGGCAAAGGAGATCAGCTGGGAGGAGACCGGAGCGGAGCTGTCAGACTGAAGGACTGGAAACAAAACGGTTAAATACAGCAGTGAGTAAGAAAGGGCACAGCAGTTTTTTCTCAGTTTTGTAAAATTCTCCTTAAACAAGCCAACCAGATCTTGAGAATATAGGGCTGGAGGAGAGAGTCAGAGATGCCAGTCAGGCAGAAGGTAGACCACAGACAGGTTTTGAGAGGGAAAAAAAGTGTTTTATGAAGAAATGCAACCACAAAAGAAAGAATAGCATAGATTTGGGAGGGGGGGGGGGGGGGTGCAGTCCCTAGATTTCCACCAGAGCAGCAGAGAAAATGCAGAAAGAAAGAATAAGAACAAGAAGAGGGTACAGGGAGTCAGTACCGAGTAGGAGAAGGACAGAGCAGAGAGGGAGATTGAAGGAGAAACTGCTGAGCAAGGCATCTGGGAGCTTACAGGACTAGAGCTCAGTATGCAAGAAAAATGTGCATGAGATGTTTGGATCAGGATTAGACCAAATGATGGAAGATGAAGGAATGTTGACCCTCGTTCAGCCCATTAGTGTCTCAAAGCTAAGTCACAGAGGATGAATGGGGACGAAAGTGGGTGGTGAGGACACGGGTGTGTAGGGGATCACAGCCAGGGACACAAAGGGAAGCGCGTGCTGAAGTGAAATACCGGTGGGAAGGAGAGATTGAGAGCAAGGTGACAGACATTCAGCCAGCAGCATTACCTGCACTGAACTCATTCCTGTTTAATAATTTAGCAACAAAGTATTTAAATCTGGTTTTGTCCAAAACCTGTTGAAGTCCCAGGTACTGCTATGCTATATATCTAAATATGTCGCTGCTTGAGCCTCACTTTTTCACATGGTAAAATATGCTTTTGAGGAAGCTGCTGTAAAATGCTGGAACTTTCAAAAGTGTAAATGCTACACTGCATTTTAAAGGCACCTGGAGCCTGCACGGGCAGGAGAGCCTCAGGAGCTGCGTATGGGAAGACCATGGGTAGAACGGGTGGTTGGTAATGCCTGGTTGCTAGGCTTCATGATTCAAGGTCACGGCAAAGTGAAATTTTAATCACTCGGTGGAAGTAACTCCTGAAATGTGTGTCTTGCAGTTTCCACAAGTGTGTCGACTGCATTCATCTTCACATCCTACCTAAAGGTGTGTTTCACCACGTGCTGTCTCTGGACTAGATCATGTGCATTCAGTTAGTATCATAAATTAATATGATTATGTAAATTCTGTCTATCGGTTTGGGACCTTCCTGGAGCTCCAGTCACCTTTCATTAAGACATAGCCTGCTATAAGGTGGGTAACGCTCTTGATGGCCTCATTTGAGAAGCAGGGAACGGTAGAGATGCTAGGAGCTTCATCTCTCGTATCAAATAACCAGACAGACAGCACTGAATATGCGGAGAAATTCAGCAGAACGTTTAGAGATTCATAGCACTGAGCTCTGTAAAGCAGCAGTGCTGAATAAGCAACAGGAGCATTAGCTTATTTAGATGCTAAAAAGGATGGGGTTTTAAAATTACCCAGCTCCTTATAATATTTATAACTGGTTTGGTTAGCATGCATTTCACTAACGTTCACTTTATTCTCACCTAGGAAACTGCACTCTGATTATTTTTCCAAAGCACCCTCGAACAGTGGATTTTGACTACGCTCTGGAGGTGGCTTTGGGATTGATTTTTTTTTAATTGTCTGTGGTTTGACAAGCCAGTTCTGTTCAGAAATCTTAGACGAATTCTTAGGTAATGGATGCTAATTGTAAAAATCCTCAACAGCTTAATCTGCTGTAGCCTTCTTCGAGAATTTAATAAGCCTCTCTCATAATAAAATGTGTCAGAAGGGGCAAATATTTTGCTAGCACAGCTTGTAACTGATTGTTTGTACTGCGGTAGCAAGTATTCACACAACAGAAGTACTGTGCAGGCATTTTTAAAAAGAAACATGTGGGTTAGTGCCTTAAGGGCAAAAATTATTACTATTTTTTTTAAAAAAATGCATTTACTTGCTCATCCCTACCAGCAGTATGTCAATTTTTATGAGGATTGCATGTTACTCGCCTTAGGAAAAGCAAAATCACCGTAATGAAGCAGAACGCAGCTGAGTGAAGGATGCTGGGGGGGGCGGGGGTTGATTTTCCCCTGCAGTTGCAAAGTGACGATAAGATTTCTGAACCCTTGTGCTTAAAAAAAAGCAAAACAAAACCTCACCCTTTTGGGGCAGGAGGGCTTTTTGGAGTGTGGAAGTAAGGGATGTGTGGCACGTGACTGAACTACTGCCGTTGCTGGAATAAAGCCGGGTAATGCGCCATCCTGAAGGACCCAGGGCTGATAATCCCCCCACCTATTGCAGCCCACTAGTTCAGCCCAACAGTTCCCAAATGGTGGAAAATGACTGCTCTGCAGATCTGGTGGGAACAATTTTGAAGCTGTCTAATTGCAAGAACCGGGGCATAGTGACCGAGCATCAGCATTCCTTCCCAAAGAAACGTGACAGCTCAGATTAACCTCCCAGGCTATCAGCGATTCAGCTTCTGTGCAGATTTTGGCAAGCCCCGCCAGCAGGAGGAGGCAGACCTGATCAATACAATATTCCAGTATCAAAATAATCAGATCCTGGGCAGAGAAAAGGTACCTTCCTCCTCGTAAAAAGTATTCTCTGCTGGTAATGGGGAAGAAGCAGGTAGGCTGTCACAGAAGGAAGACAAGCAAGCCAGTGCCAACAGACATATTAAATTTGCTGCACACTTCACCTTCAAGCGCTCCGTGCCAAGTTCCAGCATCTCACACAGCATGCAAAATCCGGGGCTCAGAAGTGGCTGCCGAAGATTACGGCAAACTGAGGACTGGTAGAGAAGATTTTGGCTTTAATTATGAACTTCCTGCTATCTCCTCTCCTCCTTTGAAATTCAAGGCACTTCATTTTATTTTTCCATAGTTTGGCGTCTTGAGATTCCTTTTTATGTTAGTATAAAAATAACGATGAAAAGGAAAATAATTCTCTTATGAAAATTCATGAGAATGGGCAGAGTTGAGAAGCGGTGTTATTTTGGAGTGTAGGAGTAAGGAATACGTTGCATGTGGCTGCGCTCCTGCTGGCCCTGTTGTTTGCGAACCGAGGACTGGTGGGTGATGGGATGGTTGGAGGCTGTCTTGGGCACAGAGATCATGAAATGATAGAGTTTTGGATTCTTGGAGAAGTAAGGAGGGGGCTCAGCAGAAATGTTCCCTTGGGCAGACTTTGGCTTGCTTAGGAGCCTGGGCGACAGAGTCCCTCGGGAGGCCGTCCTGAAGGGCAGGGGAGCCCAGGAAGGCTGGGCACCCTTTGGGAAGGAAATCTGAAAGGTGCAGGAGCAGGGCATCCCCATGTGCCAAAAGGTGAGCTGGCGGGGAAGATGACCAGCCTGGTCGAACAGAGAGCTTTGGCTGGAGCTCAGGAAAAAAAAAGGAGAGTTTATGCTCCCTTCCAGTGCCTGACAGCCCTTGCAGGGAAGGAATTTTTCTTAACATCCAATCTAAACCTGCCCTGGCACAACTTGAGGCCGTTTCCTTTTGCCCTATTGCCTGCTACGCAAGTTGTCTTGGCATTTTAACAGTATCCATATTTAAATGCCGTATCATAGCTGTTTAGACACAGACCTTGCTGTTGGCGGAGCGGCCTTGCTCGAGAAGATGCATTTGGGTGTTTCCTGACTCAGTGTTGCTGGATCTCAGAAAGTACCTGCAGTAGCTGTGTTGAATCAGTCAATCTGAGAGACTACAGTTTTTCTGGTCCTCTAGATCTTCAGAATCTATGTCAGCTTTTCTAAATCCTCTGTTTCTTTAAAGCCCATAAGAAAATAAAACAATGAAAAAATTCCTTCATCTTGCTGAGCCAATGCTTGAGCACCCTGGGCCCCAAGACCCTTTACTCTCTTTTCAGAGTTTGCTGCTAGCTGGACCTAATAGGAGCCATGCAAGGATCTTCAGGGCATCTTCCCTCTGAGATGTGCCAGGATTTTTTTCTTGCAAAACATATTGCTACACCAAACCTCTCAGCCTTCCCTATATCTAGCTGACAAGTTCCTCCTGGTACATTCTTTCCCCCATGCTTATTTTCATACTGACGTCTTACTGTTGGTAAGATGCTTCACTCTTCCTTGACTCTTCCTCCTCCCGTGGAAATACCTGTTTTTCATTTCATTGGAATGATACCTGATACGCTTTCACCTCAGCAGCTGAGATTTTCCTTTTCACTCTTCCATAAATTTTTCATCTCCAACTCTTATCTTCTGAGTACAGCCTGCTTTCTGAGAATTGTCCTGCGGCTACTGGGGCTCTCCAGCAACGGACAAATTTAATTCCCAATGTAATCTCATCGCTGGCATTGTTTGAAAGAACAACAAGCAAGTAGAGTATCCATTTACCATGGGAGAAAGTCTTGAACAAGCCTCATTCTGCCAGAAAGGTCCCCAGTCACCACCATGCCCCATTAAGAATCTTTGCACATCGACCGAAGTGCAGTGAGTAGAAGCCTTTTATTTCTTATGGCTCTTTTAAGCCAGATCTGTCGGGAAGCAGATATGAAGGCAGCAAGAGAAAGTAATCACCAGCCTTAGTACAATCAGATAGTTGAAATTATTTCTTTGAACAATGAAATCAAAGAACGTGCCAGTATCCAAGCCCATGCAAGGAAATGCAAGGCAGCTCTGCCACGTTATTGTTCTTTCTATGTGAAGGTGTAAATTCCAGGTAGAAAAATTACTCTAATGGTATGGCTGTTCTCGTTTTGCAGTGTTTGCATTAAATAAGGAGTCTGTGTCCAATTCAAAAGCTTAGTATCCTTTTTTTTTCCAAGGTAATATGTGTAGACTGTTTTCTTCATGCTGCTTGACTTGGTAGTGGCTCAGGGTATATACAGCTTCTTGTGAAAAATAGGAAAGGCCGTGGAAACAAGGCCAAACCCTTAGCTCTAACAAACAGAATACAGAAATAGTACAAAATGAGAAGAGAGCATCGCCATTTCTACCAGCAAATTCCAGCTCTGGCATTCTTTTCCTCAAGAACAAGAGAAACAGCTTATGCAAAGGGAAGATAGAAGCAGCCAGGTACGGCTGGATTTATCTTTAGCATGATAAGCTTCCTTCAGGGAGACAAGAACAAACTGTGCACGGGGCATAGAGAAGGTACAGGCAGTACAATTTAAACTCTTTCCACAGTGAATTGTTCCAGCTTCAGGAAACCATTCAAGTTTGCTCCATCAGAGCTCCTTCCAGCTTCCCAGCAAGCACAAATACTTTGTACCTGCTTTGGTGCACTGATCTTTTTAATTTTATTTCAGTAAGGCTTGATTGATAAGTAGTTGTATGTAGCATAAGGTTTTTTGGTTTGACGTAGGGTCTAGAAAGAAAGAATGATGGATGAAGTTAATCCAAATCTTGAGGAACATCTCCATGGGAGCTGTAATTGTAAATGAATGCACACAACTCACAGTCACCTAAAGACAAGGTCTGACAGAGAATCCTTGCAGTAGCTGGGCCCACGTGTGGGTGCCTAACTCCAACCTGCCTCCAGGGGACCTGCAAACCCTGAGGATGGTGAGATCGCCTCTGCTGCACAGAAGAGGTCTCTGGAAGACACCATCGGGAAGAAATGGTCTTCCATGCAATCAGCCCAACTAGGACCAGAGCTCTGAGGGCTTTCAGACTTCTGGCTTTAGAGCAGAGGGAATAGGAACAAGAGCTTTCGTCCCTGTAGCACTTTACAAGTCAAGGCATCTACAAAGCCCCAGCCTTGGGACCTCAAGGTCACTGCAGCCTACAATAAACTGGCACACCACCATCCAGACCTCCAGTGGCAGTGTCATTAAAAGTTCAGCAACACCAGTTTATCTCCATGAAATAACTTGGTTCTGTCAAGTTAGTATCTTGTAGTTAAGGCCTGTTTTATCAAAAAATTCCTGACCGGCTCCTTAGGATTCTGATAGGACCTGAAGCAAGCAGCTGTGTTACTGTAGGCAGCAGAAGCACGGAGAGGTGAGCGCTGCGAGTAATTTGCAATATGTATTGAGCCAAATTCTGTGCTCGTGTAACATCACTGACACAGCGACTTCAGCAACAAGACGAGACAGTACCAATCTCTGTGTTGTTTCCCTGACACTTTCTGTTAGAACAAATTGTGTATCTTGTTTGTTGGGGTTCTTTGGAGCAACTTTCTGCTGTTATTTGCAGCAGATCCTTGAAAATTCCTCAAACAAAAACTTCTTTGGGTAAAGAAGGGTCTTTTTTCTTGTTCAATAACATTACTAAATACATGCTAAAGTTCTAAGGAGGAACTTCTGTCTCCTTCCTCCCAAAATTTTGGCAGGACTTTCCAAATAATAACCTGCCAGCAGGGATTCAAAAGAGCCTGATTTATAATTGAACTACAGCCATCAATGCTTCATCTGCTAATTTACTGTATGTGCATTTGGGAATAACCAGTCGTGAAGAGGAGCCACACACTCTTAATGTTGTAAATGTCTGAATTCTGGTGCATTTTATGTCATTATTAATATTAAAGTTCATTTACGGCTTCAATTGGCTTTGCACTTGGACGATCATATGTAACTACATAAAAGCACAGAATTGGTTTTGCTTATATAACATGTTGATATTTTGGCTGTTTCTAGCTGGCAACAATAAGACAAATATTAACTGAAACAAAAAAAAAGTTGAGATAATTTGCCGTTTAAAATTATATTATCATTTCCCAATTGTTTTTCTGCGTTTTAGTCATTATCTTAGGTAGCAAAATTATACAGGTTATTAAAATAAAATATGCTCATGTTTTCTGACAATCTGTTGTCTCAAAATTAACCACTGATATTCTCGATTTACACATTCTGTATCAAATTTACAAGGTCCCATTTTTTTATTTCATGTCTTTATCGACCACCATATCATACTTTATTCACCACGGTTTCACCTAGAGATGCCATCAACAGGAGGAATCAGGTGCAGAACAGGGGCTGAGAGATCATTGTCTTCTCAATATGTGAATTAATTAAAATATATTGATTAGTTCTGTAACTGGTAAGAAAATGACCTCTGTGGAGTAGTTTGGAAGGAAGCACTGGATGAAGCTAAGCTTATCCACTTCACATCCCCTTTCTGCACGGTGGTCATGCTGCTCTTCGGTGAGCCCCTCCAGGTTTCACACTAAAAGATAAATTATTCCCTTTTAAAAAGTCTACCTTAAAATATTTTAAAATTTTTGATTTTTCCAAGAGCACTTCAAGGCAAATAAAAATGAAATTACTGATAGTCCTAGAACCTGTGTAAACTTCAAACCTAAATATAACAAATTGGAAATTTAAAAAGCCCATCATTTTTGTGCAAGGGCCTTTGTTTTGGCCTCTGGCTTTGCCAGAAGCTATTGCCATGTACGCTCTGCTGAGCCATCCTGGAGAGAGCTGTTGTAAGCAAAGACGTGGAGGTCCCCGAACAGCACGGTGCAGGTCAGGCGCTCGGAGCCTTGGTCAGGAGCCGAGGTTGGGGATTTTTTCAGAAAAAAGTAGGAATCCGTGTGAAATATTTTGTTTGAGGCACAGGGTCGGATAAACCTCAGCTGAGGCACAGGCCAGGTTCAGACCCTGTGGCTGGGGCTCCCCACCAGGAGCAGCCCTGAGGCCCCAATCTTGGCTGGGGCTCCCCACCAGGAGCAGCCCCAGGCCCCTGGTCTCTGTCGGGGCTCCCCACCAGGAGCAGCCCTGGGCCCCCAGTTTCAGCTGGGGGTCCCCAACAGGAGCAGCCCTGGGGCCCTGGTTTCAGCCAGGGCTCCCTACCAGGAGCAGCCCTGGGGCCCCCCATCTTGGCTGGGGCTCCCCAGCAGGAGCAGCCCTGGGCCCCCCATCTTGGCTGGGGATCCCCAGCAGGAGCAGCCCTGGGCCCCCATCTTGGCTGGGGCTCCCCGCCAGGGGCAGCCCTGGGCCCCCAATCTCTGTTGGGGCTCCCCACCAGGGGCAGCCCTGGGCCCCCAATCTCTGTCAGGGCTCCCCAATAGGAGCAGCCCTGGGGCCCCCCATCTTGGCTGGGGCTCCCCAGCAGGAGCAGCCCTGGGTCCCCAATCTCTGTCAGGGCTCCCCAACAGGAGCAGCCCTGGGCCCCCATCTTGGCTGGGGCTCCCCACCAGGAGCAGCCCTGGGCCCCCAATCTCTGTTGGGGCTCCCCACCAGGAGCAGCCCTGGGCCCCCAATCTCTGTCAGGGCTCCCCAACAGGAGCAGCCCTGGGGCCCCCCATCTTGGCTGGGGCTCCCTACCAGGAGCAGCCCT
>BOSO01036045.1:0-19391 GCA_018403395.1 Gorsachius goisagi | reverse complement strand
AAATGGATTTTCATGAAATGTTATTAAAAAATGAAAAGGGTTTGGCTTCCGGGCCGAGGCCTCGTTTGCCAAGTCAGCCCCAGGCAAAGTTTTATGACTAAGTATGCAATAAAACCCTTTGAAAGAGGGGCTTATAACCAAAGTCTCCGCAGAGCCTCTCCACTCAGGGGCGGTACATGCTGGATCGCAATGCGCTCATATTCTGCTCGCTCCGCTTCGGAAGGCATTTTTCCACGACAGAGACAAAATTACCCTCTTAGACAGAGGCGCTGCTCCCAGTATGGCTCTGCCTGCGCCGGCAGCCTCCTGCTGGGAGGTGTGGTGGGGGGCTCCCAGGCAGGCAGGGACCCTTCCTCTCCGGGGGAGCGCGGCTGGGGCCAGCAGCAAGGGATGGGGGGTGGAGGGGACCAAGCTCCAGACGCGTGCCAGGACAGACCAGGGCAGACCGAGACCTGTGCTCCGGGTGGGGGAGAGGAGCCTGTGTGCCCTGCGGCTGGCTGGGAGGGCACCCTGGGGCACCAGCCCCATGGGGACACCAGCCCCACGGGGACACCACGGGCAAGCTGATGGGCAAGCTGATGGGGATACTGATGGGTAAGCTGATGGGCAAGCTGATCTGCAAGCTGATGGGCAAGCTGATGGGCAAGCTGATGGGCAAACCGATGGGCAAGCTGATGGGCAAGCCGATGGGCAAGCTGATGGGCAAGCTGATGGGCAAGCCAATATGCAAACCGATGGGCAAGGTGCTGGGCAAGCCGATGGGCAAGCCAATGGGCAAGTCTCCAGAGTGCTGTACAGGTGTCTCTGAAGGGTTTGTCGAAGGGCTGGAAGGGTGTAAGCAGTGGAGGGTTGGGGAAGGCCCTCAGGGAGTGAACTTGAATGGGGCCAACTGAGCAATCCGCCCACGTCATGTCGTGTACGTTGGTGCATGGCACACACGCGCTCCCTGCAAACCCGCCCCATCCGCCCAGAAGTTTTGTGTGCAAATCTTAGCTTTGAATAATTTGTGATAACGTTCCCATTATTTTTCTAGCTCTAATTAGGACAAATGGGGGAAGAAATTAAATATTTAGACTGACTCCCAGGGAAACTTCATAGAGCAGAGCAACTCCATAGACTTCAGAGCAGTGTCCTAGGGGGAGTGACGGAAACCCTGAGCCGCTTCAGTTTAGACCAGAGGAAGCCCTGGGGGTCGATGGGCTGGCCTGCATTGACCCACAGAGGGTGGGTGGGGAGGCAGAAAGACCTTTTCCATTTCTCTCAGCGGCACTGCAGTGAAGGGCTGGAGCGCAGCCTGCGGATTTCTCTTCCCGGCATCACCTCACTCCTCGGGCTGGAATCTTGGGCTCCGCTCTTTTGTGATCCGGCTTTAACTTGGCGTTTAGCAAGATGGCTGCAGCAGAGTCCTGAGCCATCCCCTTAGGGCTGCAGATGCCAGGCCGCAGTTAAAAGCCGTGCTTGGTCTGATCCTGTGCGGTGGGAGGCACCCCCAGCCTCACACCCCCAGCCCCGCTGGGAAACGCCTCTAATCCCCTTGGTATAAGGTCAGAGCTCTGCTGCCAGGCACAAATATGTTTCATTTTTAATTTTCCCACCTCCGGCCCTGGATAACCCCCCACCGGGGTCCCACAGCCAGCGGTCAGGGACCTTGGGATCCTTGAGCAACCACTCAGCATTTCCCACCCGTGACGTGGACCCGTGGACGTGTTTTGGGAAGCGGCAGCTGAAGAGAGTTCTCATCTCTAACCCCCAAAATATGTGGGAAGGAACGATTGTGTTATGGTCAGACTGGCAGGGGGTGGCAGTTCTGCTTCTCAACAATTTCAAGAGCCTGAAATCGATTGTTTTTTCTGCTGGAAACAAAATGTGAGCTCCCGCAAGGCCTTGCAAAATGGGATGGTGTTGAAACACCCGTTTCCAAATCTGAAGAACTGGGGTTTTGATTTGAGAGCATCTGCCTCCCTCTGCTCAGAGGTGACCGCAGAATCCTTGACCTAACCCGCTGGGAACGGCGCGGGAATCAACTCGCCCCCATGCCAGAGCTCGCTTCTCAGGAGCTCCCGTGCTGAGGCAAACCCAGACCTGATCGAGGAGCCCACCCACCAGTTCATCCCAGCTCCTCCAGTGCTGCGGAGGCGGCTGGTGGGCAGCAGCAGAGCAGGGAAGGGATGGCTTCAGTCCCCTGGGCTAGGGAAGCGGGGAGGGCCAGTCCCTGCCCCCCGGGGCTCGCCGGTGGGGCTAGCACGGGCATGGGGAGCCCCAGCCCGCGTGCGGAGGTGTGGGGCAGGCTGGTGCGAACGCTCCCTGGGAGGCATCGCTCCCCGCTGGGCTCCAGCCCATGCAGGCTGCTGCGTGCCCCCGCCAGCGTTCGGAGGCAGCTCCCGTGCGGGGAGAAGCTGGCAAAGCCAGAGGAAAACTCGCATGGCTGGGTGGTGGCGGTCGCTGTGTGACCCCCCCACCGGGCACGTGCCAGGCAGCTCGGAGGCTCAGCATCATCCAAATGCCTGTGCCAGCTGCACGGGTGCCGGTGGCCGTGTCCGCTTTTTGGCAGCGCTTCATGCTCCCCGGGGAACCGGCTGTGATGAAGAGCAACCATGAGCAAACATCCCCCGGGTGGTGGCCCCGCAGAGCCAGCGGTGCTGAGCGGTGCTTGCTCCCTCGCCCCCATCAGAGGATGCAGCACAAGCGAGGGGCGATGGCTCTGGCAGGGACAGGCAGGTGGTGTGAACTGGTGACACTGGGCTGGGTTGGATGGGGCCAGAGCAGCCAGCACCAGCCGAGCCAGGGATTGGGGGTGCCAGCGACCAGCACCCCCGCAGCCCCAGCGCCATGCTGGAGCCCGTGCAGGGGGAGAGGGGAGCAAGTCCCGAGGAGGGATGGCTAATTCCCCCCTTCTCATCCCCCTGAGGAGGGGTGCCGGTGGGGGCACATGGCTCTGGCCATGCCGGGGCGGGCGGCCCCGCTTCGCGAGCCGCGGGAGAAGGGAAGCGAGTGTTTGGAATTGTTTGGCACAGAAGGGAACGAGCTGAAGACAATGTCAAGCTCTGTAAATATTTATCAGATGAATGAGAGCAGGGGTTTGAAACGTTAGACAGCTGAGAAATGGCTGTTTTAATAATTCTTCTGATAAATTAAAACTTAGGGCGGAGGGGCAGGGAGCAGGTCAGGGGGGGAGGGGAGTTGTTTAGAGATTCGGGGCTGGAGAAGCCGTCCCAGGCTGAGATGGGGCCGCAGCTGGTGAGCCCAGGGCCTTCGTCCTTGGGGACGAGGATGAGGAGCAAAGTGCCCCTCGCCTATGGGGGTGCCAGGGCCACCCCGCAGGACCCGGGCACTGGGGAGCCACAGGTCTCTGCTGTTGCCCATGGTCACGGTGTGTGCAGGGCTGGTTTTGGGGAGCACGCGGGAGGGGCAGGGGCAGAGCAGCCCCCCGCCAGACCGGGTCTGCTCGGGAGAAGCCATCAGAGTCGTGGCAGGACAAGAGCAGAATCGTGAGCTGGTGGCGACTGCAGAGCAGCTTCCCGATCCCCCGCCTGCCTTCGCCGCTTCTCTTCGGACTTAGGGATGCGCAGGGAAAAAGACCCAATTCCCATTGTTCAGCCCTAAAATTCATCCTGCAGTTGAGCACAGCGGGAATTTGCAGGCAGGGCTTTGGCTACGCCGCTCCCAGCATCCAGCTCTCCCAGTTGTCCCAATTAAGCACCGAAAGCTCCGTCCCGAAGGAATGTGGGGCCAGATTGGCCCTGGCCTTGCGATCCCCACTCTGCAGCCACACGGAGCTCTGCCGGGGTGAGGACGTGGGTCTGGCTCGCGGCTGTTGGCGAGGCACCATCAGCTTGGGGCAGGGAACACCCAAAACCAGAATGCTGGGGCTTAGCAGGTGAGCGTGCACTCCAGTGGGTTGCTTTTGAATGCCTTTGCAAGTTTGGAGCCCACTCATAGAGTTGATTAATTGCTGGGGATCCTGGAAGGGTTGTTTTTTTTAAAAAATAGCCTTATTTTAAACAAGTCTTTGCAGTTCCCCTTTAAAGGAGGCATCTGGGCTCAATGTGGCGGGCAGGGAAGTGGCCGCGGGAGCAGGGAGGATCCCAGGGAGCAGCCGGCACGGAGAAATACCATCGCCACGGGGAATCCACGGGGCAGCGCCCGCCTTTGCCAAGCCAGCGGCTCTTGGCACGGCTCAGCCCCGGACGCAGGGCACGGCCACCCCCCCGCTCTGCGGCTGTGCCCCGCCGGCTGCTTGCACCCCCCGGGGGGGCTTGGCAGGACCGGGGGTCCCTTGGCCGGGGTCCTGCTGGGCTCTCAGCCCCCGTTTTGCTGCAGGGAGGTGAGCCAAGGTGAGATCCTGCTTCTCTGCAGCTTCCCGGTGAGAACACTTCGGAGATAAAAAAACCACGGCGGCGTTTATGAGCAGTTGTGCTATGGATGCACTGGGAACGCTCGTATTGCTGCCGGGTAGGCAAACGGGAGGAAAATATGGGGGAGCTAAACCTTGCCGCCTCAGCTTCTAAAGCGTCCTCCAGCTCCCTGGGCTGGGTGGGAACGGCTCCTCTGCGCGGGTTGCCCCATCAATGTTCTTTATGGGACATCTCGGGCCTTTCTTGCAGCTCCTGGAAGTGGCCGTTGGGAGGGATAGGTGCTCACGGCGGCTCTTAGGCTCCGGTAGCATCTGGGCTTTGGGGCAGGTTGAAGCCCAGCTGAGGCAGAGGAATAAAGCGAGGGGGGTTTTTTTATTATTTATTTGCCTTTTAATGCCCTGCCATATTCACCTTGCAGGAAATTCCTGTCTGCCTCCAAGTGGCCAGCTTCTTCCTTGGGCTCCACGTTGTTTGGTTTTCCCCACCGGCACTGATGAACCTGCGAGTTGAAAGCGCCCGCGGGAGGTGCCCGCCTGCTGGCCGCAACGCCACCGTCGCCCACGCAGGACACCCATGTCAGCACCCTACAAATCCTGCTCCTGCGCCGCACCGGGAGGCGAGGGGCTGGGCTCGAGGGGCCCCCAAGGGGGTGGCCATCCCTGCTGGGGTGCCTGTTTGGATGCATTGGCAGAAGGTTCCTTTCCAGGGGAAAATCTCCCCCAATTAACCTCGTTAAGGGCCTGAACCGCTCTGCTGGGAGCTGCTCCTGTGGCCAGCGAGGGCTGGCGTTGCCCCGAGCCGGGGGACAGAGCAATACCCTCATTTGGGGACCGCAGGAGCGAGCACGGACCTGCACCCAGAACAGCAGCCAAAAGCTTTCTTGGGAGCCAAACCCTGGGCTGCAAGGTCTCCGAAGCCACCATCCCCCCAAACAGGGGCCGGGGAAGCAGAAAACATCACTGGGTTCTCCTCCTTTTGGCGAACTTCTCTGCTCTGGCAGTGAGAACCGTGTACTTCTAGTTAATGGAGAGCTGAGATTAACTCATGGCCACATGACTCCGGGAGATGGCACTTTAATAAAGCTGATAAATAAAAGCTTTCTGATAAAAATCACATTTTTAAAAGCAACACCTTGGTTTTCCCTCCCTCCCCGCAGCCCCCAGGCTCAGGTGTAGCCTGAGAGTACCTAAGGGTCAAGGCAGGCGATGAAACTGGGGGGGCTGTTGGGTTTTCTCCCAGCCTGTGGTTTGCTCCGAGGCTGGCAGGTGCTCCAACCCGGGGCGCCGGCTTTCAAGAAGGACTCCCTGGATTCGCAGAAAACGTTGTTATGCTTTATTCATGTAGATCTCGTTGATATCTCATGAAAATTATTCTGGCTGTGCTCACGGTTACATCTGGAAGTGCCGACCTATGAGGGTGGGTGCTTTCCTCATGCCAAGCAAAGTCTGGAAATCTTTGGGCTGCCCCAACCCCCCACCCCCTTTGCTCTCCCTCCTCCCCAGCCCCCTGCAAAGGCAGTGCAGGGGCTCGCCGGGCTGGAATTGCATTTTTTGCATCAGCATCCCCAGCCCAGCAGGGCTCTGCCGGGGTGGAGGGGCTGGCCCTGGGGGTGATGGGTGCCCTTGGCTGCAGGGTCCCACCGTGCCGCCAGCTCTGGGGTGCGCGGCTCCGGGGGCGGGGGGCCGAGCCGCAGTGCCACGGCTCTCCCGCCGGAGCAGGGCACAGGTTCCTCCCGGCTGTGGACCGAGCCTCGTGCTCACCGATACACGACTCCGACTGCCTTCGTCCCCTCCTCCTCCTCCTCTTCCTCCTCCCAGCTGCCTGGTGCTTTCTTCACAAGCCATCCTCTTTCCTCTGGGCTCTCCCAGCTGCCCCCTTTTCCAATGCTGTGCCCGTGGTATGGCCGAAGCTCTGGATGCTTTACAAACCAGCCCGTGGCGTTACCCTCGCCTCCACTCTGTTTTTTTATGCCCCTTGTATAACCAGAGAGCTCTTCTGGGGAAAGGAGCTATTTTTATTTCGTTTCTTCTACTTACCCAGGCGCATTTCAAAAATAAATTCCACGAGGAAGATAATGAACAGGGCCCGAGAGCTGTGCCGGGAACTATATAGACACACCAAAGGGACGAGGCCATTGCCCCGAAGATGCCTTGGAGCAGAAAAACGTTCACCGGCAAGAAAGCCCCTGGCCAGCGGTTTATAAAGGTGCTGGTCCTGCCTTGTGGCAGCAGGGTGAGGGAAAGGGGGGGCTATTTTAACCCTCCCTCTGGAGCAGGAGGATCACAGCCATGGCTCCCCAGCCCAGATGAGCCCAATGCACAACTGGGCAGTGGGAGGGGTGGTGGGGCTGCAGCAGCGCGGGAGCTCCCGGGGGCAATGAATCTGCTGCCCACGTCCCCACTGCCGCGCCGGCAGGAAGATAAACAGCAGATAGGAGAAGTTATTTTCTAACAGCACAAATCAATATTTATTACAATGAAAAGGAGAGATTGATATCAGGAAGGGTGATAATAATAAAACCCCCCCCAAGTCTAAACTTATTATTTGTATGTATGGTCCAGGATGAAAAAAAAAACCCTCCCCAAACACCGTCTTTGCTGATTTCTTTTGCTTTGTAGAAGCAGATTCCTCTGATATTCCCGCTTAGATTCTCCCGGGCACCCTGCTGGGTTTGATGTTCGACTTACATCAAGAACATTGAGCATGAAATCCAGGTATTTCTCCTGGTGACAGCTGATGGAGACGCAGAGCGAGGGATAACGGGGGGCGCGGAGGGGGGCCTGTACCGGGAGGATGCTCGGGCAAACCCCTGTGACCCGTCCGCTTCCCCAAGCTCCCGCTCCCCAAATTCCTGCTCTTTGCACCAGTCCGTGGTGAGGGAGAGCAGGGACCAGTCTGGAAAGAGATGCCTGCTTAGTAAGGCGAGCATTAGCCAGAGTGGAAAGCTTTCTGATTCATCAGTAAGTTAAATTACTGTTCATTAGATCTCCACAATTCTTGTTTGTCTGTAAGGGCAGCCATTAACTAATTGGTTCTTCTGGGTACTGCCCCCAGGACTGGTTTCAGTGTCACTCCTGCTCCCTCGTCTTCCCAGTCCCGCAGGCACCCATCCAGCCCCGTCCAGCCCCTCCAGCTTCCCTTCTGAAAATAAACAGCATTCCGACATCAGGAACCTAGCAGCTCATCAAGGCTGGGATTTGGGTCTGGCTCCCGGGATATGTTGATAAATGGCATTTTGGGATGATTCAATTGCCTTCCCCCGCCCCGAGTCGTCCCCACGCCGTCCCATCGCGGCGCTCGCTTGCTGGGCTCCTTCGCTCCGGGGTTCCGGGAGGGGTTTCCCCTCTCCACACCTCCCCACCTCCCACCCATAACCGCACCTCGTGGCAGCGTTTCCTCCTCTGCACATTCCATCCCCATGCAATTTACTGTTCTGAAATGCTTTAAAGCTCCAAAGTTTGCTCCTTCAAAGAACACGAAGCTTTCCCTCTTTCTCCGAGATTAATTACAGCTCCAGACACCTGCAGTAGCTTCCTTCACTTACTGCACCCCTGCTCAGGAACCCCTCGAGCATTAAAGGTTCCCCTGCCTTTTGCTCAACAAGATCTCACCTTGAGCTGGGCCCTCACCCCACCGGCAGCTTCAGCTGAAAAAATTGGGTTAATCTGATTAAAACCCCATGGTGTGAAGAGACGGAGTGTTTTACTGTCTTGCCTAGCTCATGCGTGGTTTGCAAGGGGACAGGGTTATGTTCCTGCAATCCTGAAGTGGAGCTGCAAGCCAAATGCTCTGTTCCTGCTCATACAAGTGCCACTTTCTGCTCTCCCTCCCGCAAGCCACAGCTTCCCTGGGCCAGGCAGGATTGCGGCGGGAGGGGAATGGTTCAAGATGGTAAGAGCCAACCCAGGGGCTTCATCAGCGTCACGGCTCCGTCCCCTCCAGATGCTCTTCAGGGAAGAGCGGGCGTGTGTGTTTGGTGCTGACCCGCACGAGACATGGTGCTGTTCAGCTAGGAATCTCCACCGTAACCTGCTCCTTTCTTGGTATCCTTGCCTGTACCGCTCAGAGTTGTCCCTCCGGGCTGACTGCAAGTCCCCCGGCATCCAGCTCCACAGCGAGCGGAGGTTCGAAAATCCAAAGTTTCCTAAACCAGGTGTTTGTCTCCCCGGTGGCTGCCAAGCCCTGCCCCGGGGAGGGGAACCAGGGGTGAAGTGTGCCCGCGAAGCTGTCCCATGCCCCCTCCATGGGGAGGGACCCTCCCCTCCCCAGCACTGGGGTGCTTCCCAGCAGGGTGCGAGGCACGGCTGAAGGCTGCGCTTTAGTGGTGGCCAGAGGAAGGACCTGCTTTGGAGCAAGCTGGTCCGGCAAGAAGTGGAAAAGGTGAAGAAGAGCTGCAAAAGGTGATGAAGAAGAGCTGCAAAGAGTGATGAAGAAGAGCTTCAAAAGATGATGAAGAAGAGCTGTGAAAGGTGATGAAGAACTGCAAAAGGTGATGAAGAAGAGCTTCAAAAGATGATGAAGAAGAGCTGTGAAAGGTGATGAAGAACTGCAAAAGGTGATGAAGAAGAGCTGTGAAATGTGATGAAGATGACTGGTCATGGGAATGGAATCCAAAGGGCCAGAGCAGATAGGCTTGGGGCACCCGGAGCAAGGCAGGACCGGTGCCTGTCCCCCCATTTCATCCAGCCCTTGGGTGTGCACAAACCTGGAGGGTCACCCACATGGCTCAGAGCCTTCTCCCCACGCTGACTGCGACGAGCCCAGCCCAGGGCCTCGGTACCTGCCCGGCGAGGTCCCCAGGGCAGCACCAGCCCCTCGCCCAGCCTGCTTGGCAAAGCCCTGACATGGGCACAATCCTCTGTTGGCCCCTACAGACCGAATCCGGTGGGAGGTGTGCTCCTGCACACCGCCGGGGTGAATCCAACGGATGGATATCTGCAGAGGCAGCCAGATGATAGCGTTGGCCATCGAACGACTCGTTTCCCTCTGCGAAGGTAGTACAGTCTCCGGTGAGCTTCCTTCGGAGCAGGAACCACGGGGTGAGCTGGGCGGTTGGGTTTGGGCTGTATGCCTCAGCGCGTGCTGCCAGGATGGACCCCACGCTGTTCCCGGCAAAGGGAGGATGGAATCCGCATCATCCCAATGAACTGATTTTCTTATCTGTGCTGTCTGCTCAGCATCTAATGAACTAATGAAATATGCAACAATCCAGCTATAGAACAGGCCTCACTTTTAAATTAGCACTAATTAGAGATAATTATCTTGGCTGGTTTGATGTTTCTATGTAATGAGGCCGGGTTCTCTTTTGTTAGGAATCAGTGTGGTCAAACACATGGAACGGCACACGGCGTTTCCACGAGTGCCTTCCATTCCCGATTACCTCGGCACCTCCCAGCACCCGCTCCTCCCTTCGCTGCCATTTGATCCAGCTGCCTCGTCGATGTCCCTTCTTGGTGGCGGGGAGGGACATAGTGTAAGGCCAGGCAGAAGCATTGCGATGCCTGCAGCTCCTGCCCTCCCACCCCCTCTTTTTACCCCCCCCCCCCAAAATGTGGCACCGGGGAAGGGGTAGGACCAACGCACAGCTCTGGCTGGCAGCTGGGGCTGGAGCACCGGGAGCTGTGGCACAGGCTGTCCCTGTCCCTGTCCCTGTCCCTGTCCCTGTCCCTGTCCCCTTCCCGAGCAGAAGGACCGAGGACAACCCGAGCGGCTGAGCAGAGTGGGATGCAGCAAGCGGCAAGCTTGCTGCCCGATTCACGTGCCAAACGCGGAGGGGCTGGGGACTCCCCGAGCTCCCTTGAAAACTGTCAGCTGTCAGCCCGTAGGTGACGTAGCCTCCCTGATGCCCTGTGCTCTGTCTGTCTGTCCTGCTGCCGCCTCCGAGTGCCCCCATCACCGCCTGCCAGTGCTCCTGTCTGCCGTCCCTACGGCGAATGCGCCGTGGCGCTCTCTCTACATCTCTCGCCGGGGTTTTCTAGAGCACGGAACGCCGCCGTATCAGAACGATCACTCACACGTAGCCCGATTACCGTTCCTATCCCACCATCAGCAATTTACCATGGCTCTCTCATTTTTCAAGGGAATTTCAACAGCCCAGGCAGCAACAGTCTGCGAGGGCAGAATGCTGTGATGTACGGTAAAATTATGGATTGCTCTATCGCAGAGCAAGACGCCCCTTCTTCTGCTCCTCCTCCCTGTGCTCCCAGCACCGGGGGGGCTGCGGGGCCGGGGCAGGACAGCCTGGCATTGCGGGGCCACCTTGCCGGCCCTGGGCTGCTGCCTGCACCCTGCCAAATAATTCTGTCAGCGCCTGCTTTATGGGCCCAAAATGGGGAAAAGTGAAAGGCACACTTTGCATTTCGTTAGTGGGGAATATTCCCCGCCTCCGCCCCCCCGGGTGCCCCTGTCCCCACGGCACATCCAGGCCAGGGCTCAGCTGGGAGCGCGTTTCCCTCCTCATCTCGGCACGGGGAGAGCAGCAAACGCTGTCTGCTTTCCCGTCGCTTAATTGGAGCGATGGCACGCGGTCCCCTGGCACCCGGCGGTGGGCCGGCGGTGGCAGGCAGCCAAGGTAATTATGGCAGAGCAGTCCCCTCCAGGTCCCCAAAGAGTCTTTACGAATCATCGGGTAACGGCTGCAGTGCAAGAGAGCGTGGTCTTCGGGGAGCTGCTGTAATTACGGAGATGTTTAAGCCCTCTCTGGCAGTGCTTGGTCACGTTTCCCCCGGCTGCCGTGTCGATAGGGAGGGCTGGGGGCCAGCCCCGAGCCCCCTGCTCCCGCGCCGCCTGCGCAGGGATGGGCACACAGCCCCCAGGGCAGGCGCGATGAGGGGTGGCAGTGGGGCAGGGGTGGAACGCGGGCTGGGGGCCACTGTCCCTGTAGAGGTGACAGCGGGGCAGCCCCCGATGGCTTTGGGCTGTGGCGGGAGCTCAAGCGCAGGGCTCAGCCACTCACCCCCTCGCACCCCCCCAGCACGGCAACACCTCCGCCTTTAATACCAGCAATTACTTCCCTTTCCCGTGTGTTATGATTAACACTTGGAGGTTGCGCTGGAGCAAGTACTGGGTTCTGCTAACCATTTTTATAAATGCCTGCAGATATATAAAGAGCATATATAGGGCTATCCCCCCCCCCCCCCGCACACAATTCCCAGGCTTTCTTTCCCGCCCAGTATGGGCCCAGAACAGGACCAGTGCTCAGGGGACCCGCACGCTGCTTGCTTGTGGCCAGCGGGAAGAGCGCAAAGCCAAGGGGCTGCTTTCTCTGCTGGCAAAAGGGAGCCAGTGGAGCCGACGGTAATTTATATCTGCTGGCCCTTCCTCGTGTGTTAGCGTGGCCCTGGGCTCCCCAAGGCGAGAAAAGGTCTCATAAATTCCCAAAGCTGACAGAGGGCTGTTTGGCTCCACTGGGTTCTGCAGGAACTAAATGTGTCCCGTGGCTACAGAAGAATGATCCGGGCTGGATTTCCATTAAAGCACTCAGCGAGCAGGAGCGGGCGATTCGGGGCTGAGGGACGCTGCTGGACGGGTGCTGGGAGGCGGAGGGGCTCTGTAGAGCAGGTCTGCTGGCACGTGTCGTAAGATTAGGATTTTGCAGCCTCTTATACTACCCAAACCGGGGGTGTGGGGTAGGTGGGGGGCTGCAGGAACCCCTGGGACAGGCTCCTTTGCAGCAGCAAGGGCAGGATGAAGCTCCTTGCCGTGTATTTCAAAGCTGCCCGCCTGCCTTTCCCCCCTCAGATGGAAGGTACAAGTGTCACCTGCAGCTGTAACCGGTAGCAAATCTGTGCTGGCTTGTGTACAGAACGGCTGTCTTGTACCAGCAGACGGGCCCCTTGTCGGGATTTGCATTTCAGAAGGAGCTCGCAGCCGGGTGCGATGTTGCACATCTCCTCGCTCGTCACATTTGCATACAGCTCGCAGCGAGGAGCATCATCCCAGCCCTCCCTGCCAGGAGCATCATCCCCAGCCAGGAGCATCATCCCAGCCCTCCCTGCCAGGAGCATCATCCCCAGCCAGGAGCATCATCCCCAGCTCTTCCTGCCTGGTGGCCCTGGCCGTGTTGGGCTTGTTTGTCCCTCCGCGTGCTGCATCCGTGCCGCGCCGTTCCCTCCGCCCGCTTCCCAGCTCTAAGCCATCGAGCAGCAAAGGGTCTAAAGCAACCCCGCCGTGGCTTTACAGAAACCTGCAGCCATTAACTCACTGGGTCCATCTTTGAGAGCAGGGGACAGGACCTAAATGTGACACGGGGCCTTCATCCCAGCACCTGCGGGTCCTGTGTCAAGGCTGGCAAAGCAGTAACTGATGCTGAGCAATGAAAAACCATCCCAGAGGTTTAGCGACAGAAAATGATCTGAGAGCAAACTTAGGGATGCGCCTTTCCTTGTCCTGCTGCTTCCCCCAGCAGGGAATATTTCTAGGGGCTTTAGTGCCCCCCCCAAAAGTCCCTCCTGCCCACCCACCCCAGCAGCTCCTCCTGCAGGCAGGAGCATCCCCTGGCGCTGGGTGCCCACCCCGCTCGGCCCTGATGGCTGCACAGCGCGGGTTCAAGGACCCCTCTCCCTGTCTTGGGGCTCTGAAAACGAGCCTGCACCCAGAGAAGAAAAACTGGCAGGGCTTCTGCTTTTAGCAAACAGCATCCCCCCCTCCCCACCCCGTGCTCCTCGCTGCATCCATCTGCCCTGGTCGCTTGACACATTTGCTCCTAATCCAGGAGTGATTTGTTTCTGTGGAAGGAGGGGGAGCAGTTTTCTTAGGGGATTGTACCTCGAATAGAACCCTTCCCTTTAAGCTGGGCCATGCAGGAGAATAACATCGCTCCCCCAGCCCTGCCTCGAGCAGCCCGGCAATGTTGCCCAGCAATTTCCTTTGGCATCGAAGCTGCAAGCGGGCACGTCACCCAGAGCTCCTGACAGCACCGCAGCATGGATGTTCGCCTCTCACCGGGTGCTGGCAAGTGGAATTGATTGCAAGAGATCAGACACCGAGACTCTCATTAACTCCTGCTAACACCTGAGTGGCTGACAGACACTTGCCATTTTGGATTATCTTTGGCACGTTCCCAGCCAGCGACCCTGGGTCCACTCCAGCCCCTCTTTACTTAATAACACGCAGCGTTCCCAGCACGGCGGCTCAGCCCCACCAGCACCGCGCTCCCACCAGAGCATCCAACCCCTGGGGCGCGTCTGAGCGGCGTTGCAGCGCTGCAGACCCGCTCTGCGCCGTGCCTCCATCGCCTCCCCCGTGCCCTGCGGGGGGAAGAGGGTGCTCTCTGCCCCCGCAGGGAACTTTTCCCTCCAAGCAGCTGGAAAAGCAGAGGCAGGGGCAGCCCTGACGCAGCCAGGTGGCATCTGCCCAGAGCTGGGGGAGCATCTCCAAGGTGTGACCTTGCTGGACACGCCGGAGTGCCTGGTGTTATCCGGCAATGGGTAAAGCGCCCGCGGGCAGCGATGCAGGCAGGTGGCCGTGCCTTCTGCACCAGCCCCATGGGACAGAGCCAGCCTGCCAAGAGGAGCGGTGCTGAGGGGGGGCTCCTCGCTGCCACGCCAGCTTCCCACCTCTGCGGCCAGGTCCCACGGCGTCCGAAGGCAGGGGCTGCTGTGTGCAGGGCCCTCCTGGCCAGCTGGGAGGTGGCGCGTCCTTTCAAGCCCACCCCACAGCATGGGCAGGCTGCGAGGGCAGGGCTCAGGGCTGCAGAACCTGCAGGAGAGGGAACTTTAAAGCGTGGCGGAGGAGGCACGAGCGGAGCAGGACGTGGGGGGCGCAGGCCGGGTTTGCACAAAGGCATGGCCAGGTTGGGGGGCAAGGGCACAGGCAGAGCATCGCTGCTCCAGCCCCGGCACGTGGCCGGAGAGCGAGGCTATTTCCAGCTCTGCCGCACAGCTCCCTCCTGCCTCGCCGCCGAGCGCGGTAACACAACCTTTGGGGAGCGTGGATGGTGCTCTTTAATCTCACCCCCTGACAGCTCTGCTGACAAGAAGCTTTTTTTCCTCAAAACCTTTTGTCTTGCCTTTTGTTCTGCCAGGGTTTGATATCCTTCTCCCTGCTGTCGCAGCCGCTCCTCTCCCCCTGCCCGGTCACAGCCTCCATTAAGCGGAGCGGCGGCAGATTAACCTCATTAAGAGCCGCACACCTCCCTCCTGCCTCCAGCCCCGTGCTCCTCTGAAGCCAGGTTATCATTACAAGGCACCCATGAAAGGCAAATTAACGCCACCCACAAAGGGGATGATGCTCTGTGCAGCCAGCGCATCCTCCGGGCATGAAGCTCCCAAAGCTGCTGCTGCAGAAGGCAGAGCACCCACATCCCTGGCCAGGACCCTCCCACCCATCCTCCCTCCGACCACGCCGGGGAGATCAGCTCGGAAATGGAATTGCTCCGCTTTGCAGTGCTTTCCCCTCCTCCTTTCATCCCCTGCACAAGCTGCTGTTGCCAACTCAGCAAAGCGACGCACCGCCCCTGGGAGCTGCGCCCTCCTGCCCGCAAGCAAAAGCAAAGCCGAGGCCAGCGCCAAGGCTGGGGCCAGGGCTGCCGCTAGGGCCAAGGCCAAGGCCAGGGTGGTGGCCAGGCCTTGTTGGCCCCATCAGCAAGGGTGGCCTTGGCGCTGGCCTCGCTGGTGACCTTGGCCTTGGCCTCGTTGGCCTCTGCAGTGACCTTGGCCTCGTTGGCCTCCTCCTAGGAGAAAGTACATGAATGGTGCCTGACTCCTATTTGCATTTCCCCCTCTCTGACCCGTCACCTAGGCCAACGATTGCTTTTCTCTGGCTCTCTCCAGCCAGCTCCAGCCCCGGCTCCGCAGGCTGCCTGCATCCGCACTAGTGGGGCTGGCCCAGGGGAGAAGCAGGGCTCGTGTCCCCGGGGCGGTGGGAGAGGCTGGCGTGGGCGCTTTGAGGGGCAGAGCAACAGCGAGCAGGGAAAAAGGACCCTGGTTTTGTCTGTAGGGAGCACAAAGCTGCAGTAATGCCCAGTTCAGTGCTCAGGGGACAGGAGCCGAGATGAGATGGACTCTGGTGGAGCTGGGGTCCAGATGTTCTCCAAGTCTCACGGCCCTCCAGGGTGGTGGAGAAGCCGGACACAAACCAGGAAAAAAACAAACTTTGGCAGCAAATGCACCTGCAGAAACATCCCCCCAGCCCCTGCACTTCCATCTCTCAGGGAGCAGAAGCAAAAGCTGAAGAATACAGGGGGGCTCAAAGCTCCGCTAATCAGCATCGCTGGGCAGAGTAAATTTATACTGATTTCTGCCTGTGAAAGACCTGCTGGAGGAGGAGAAGCTGGTCTTTCTGTTTCTGGACAGGAACAAAATGAAGAAAAAGTACAACCAGAAAAGCTGGGGTGGAACAAACCAATTCTGTGAAGACTCCCCCCTTCATCCTCTGGACATGGAGCCCCTCAGAAGCGCTGCCACGGTGGCAGCAGCTCGGGGCCTGCAAGCAAAGTGCCCCCTCCCCTCTACAGACCCCATCTCCCTTCCTATATCTGGGATCTGAGGCTTAAATAAATATGTGCCTATGTAAATAAATACAAAGTGTGCAGCTCGAGAGGCAGGTTAATGGCTGGGGAAGCTGGGCTTGACCTCGGTGACATTTCAAATTAGTTCTGCTGCGCTGGGCTGGTGCTTTGAAGGGATTTGTGCTTGGGCTGGATGTGGAAAGAAACGTTAAAATTCACTATGTGAAGAGGGTCTCTGGAGCTTCCTTCCTCCTGGGGAGAGACCTCCGCCGCCTCTGGCATCCCAGGGCAAACATCCATGCTGGGGAGATGCTGGGGAAGGTGGGGAGGTGGGAAGTGATGCTGGAAAAGGTGGGGAGCTGGGAGGTGGGCACACAGGAGGAGATGCTGGGGAAGGTGGGGAGCTGGGAGGTGATGCTGGGGAAGGTGGGGAGCTGGGAGGTGGGCACATCCATTGCTCTTACCCTCGTGTAGCTCCCAGGGACACAGGGACAGGCAGCCCAGCAGCGGGCACGGAGCATCGCCCCTGGGATGTCAGCCCCGCGCTGGCCACCAAGCTGGCACAGCTGGATCCTCTCCTGCTCTGGGGGGGGGTCACTCAGGCAATGGGGCAAGGTGTGATATATCCACATGTGTACGTCAGAGTATGTACACACGACCGCATGCACAGAGATAAAATTCATTAGAAGTGGGCAGAGAATATATTACGAGTGCTTGATACACGCACAGCAAGGCAAGCAGGTGGCAGAGTAGAATAGAAGAACAAAAGGGGTCGTTTGTACAGGGCTAACGCAGCCTCTTGTGAGCCTGGGTCGTGGTACAGTTTTTAATTACGCGGAGCCATGCTGGCCTTCCCGCAGGATGGCATCTCTGACCCCGGAGCAGCCTTCTGCCAGGGCAGCCTTCAGCTCTCAGGTGTGAGGCATATTAATGCCTCGGTGAACTGATGCGACAGTTGTTAATGTGGAGGAAAAGATAAAGAAGTTTCCTGCCCAGCCTGGGGAATGGCTGAGATCTTCCTATGGAAGCTGGGCAAGCTGGGAGCGTCGGCCCCAGTGGGAGAGGTCAGTACCTCCGCGAGCTGGACTCGGCTCTGGTGGGGGGCCGCTGCCCAGTCCGACTGCCTCGCCCCCCAGCTGGACCCGCTGGGTGACCAGGATGCCCTGTGGAGCCGGCAGGACCCCCACAAGGGGACACCGCGTCCCCGGCCATGGCTGCTGGCTCTGCCTGGGAGAGCGGGGCACGGCCGTCCCCTCCGGACCCCGGCCCTTGAAGGGACCTGCCGCACTAACGAGGATGCTGTGATGAGAGTGAAGCCAGATGGCATCACCGAGGTCACCCAGCAAGTGCCAGCCCCGGGCAAAAGGGGGTTTTGATAGCCACGGACTGCCCATTGCCGCTTGCCCCGCTCTCCTCTGAACCTTCCTTCCCTTGAGCCGTGACGGATTTGTTTTCCTTCCTCATTAGGAGGCTCTCACCAGGGCCTGGCGAATGGAGAAGCACCGGTGGGGTTTGTTTCTCTGGCACTGTCGCGACACAGAGCCACCCCTCCGGCCCACGGGCAGCAGCCACCGTGCTGGGAGCACTGGATGGGGACAGGGTCCCCTCCCTGTGACCGCCTGCCCTGGGGCTGCTGGGGACGGGGACATACGGCAGCAGTTTCCCAGCCCTGTCCGTCTGTCCCAGTGGCTCTGGAGGGGAGCAGACCTGTGGAGCTGGGGACGGCTCCAGCCCTTCTCGTCGGCTTCTGGTGCGAGTGGAGATGCCAGAGCTCGTGTCCGTTGTGAGGAGGGGCTGGATTCATCCCGCCTGCGAGGATCGCTTGGGGGCATTGCACCCCCTCCGGGAGGGCTCTGCAGCCCCCCCAGCTCCTGCATGCCCAGGGCCGCTGCCCGTCACCGTGCTGGGTGCTGGCAGCAGTGGCACCCAGCTGTGGGGGGTGGGAAGGGGAGAGATGGGGGTCTTCACTCCCCTCCACGGGAGGAAAACTTTCTGCCTGTTCAGAACGGCCGTGCGGGGGATGGCGGGGTGTGCAGGGGGTTTTCAGCCCCTGCGGAGGACAGCGAAGGTGTCTTGGGATAATTTTGGCTGGTGGAGTGACTCAGCCTCCTGACAGCCCTCCAAGACCTTTGCCACTCCATCTAAACAGGGATTATTTCATCCTCTCAGAATGGCTTAAGCACTAATAAAAGGCATTAAAAATTAATTTTCCACGCTGTCTGTTGGCGTTTCTTCCATCCCTGGAACGCACTCAACAAGCAGAACTGATAAGCAAAACCCAGACAACGTCCTCCATGCTAATGCCCCCACGCAGGCGCGCTCCCCCCGGCCGGTGTTCATCATTAGGGGCGGCTGAGCAATTATTAAAATTCTGTCTTTCTCCCTTTCTTAAAAAAAAAAAAGAAAAAAAGGGAAAGACTTTGTTGACAGCTTGGTGATCTGCTGCGGGTGCCAGGCCTGCTTCTCCCTCTCTCCTCGTCTCAAGCACCGTATGCAAAGGAAAATTATACACACGCACATGGGCATCTCTGCGTACAGCGGTCCTCTGCCACCCAGCAAGGCTCTGGACCATCTCCCCATGCCAGGAGGGAGGTTTCTGGGCTGTGAGCTGCAGGGGAGAGGGGAAGAGCAAGGAGCGGGAGCAGAAGCGGCAGGGGATCGATCGGCTGGGGGCTGCAAGCAGCGGGGCTCAGCGGGTCAGCATGGCGGGCGCGGGGTTTCCTTAGGGCAGCTCCTCCTTTGGGTCGGGGACTGTCCACAAAGGACATTTCAATCCCTTCTGCTGGCTGATGGGGTCTTGGCTGGTGCCTTTATCAGCGGGCGGGTGGCTGTTATCAGCCGGAGAGAGGGGCTGGAGCACGGGGGGCCTGGAGCAGGGGGGCAGCAAGACCCCCGGGCTGAACAAATCCCTGCTTTTGCCAGGGCACGGGGCTGGAGAGGGCCTTTGGGCTTCCTGCCCAAGGTCATGCAGAGAAAACAGGGAAGGCATTGAAATCCTCCCTTGCAGCCAGAGACCCCGCTCCCGAAACCAGCCTTGCTGAGTCCCGAAGCGAAGCACCCCTGCCCAGATCAGGTCCGCCTCAGGCAAGCAGCAACGGAGCGAGCTGGGCAGGGTCTTCTCCTCCCACTTTATGGCCAGGAAGGGGCTCTTCAGGGCCACCCCAAGGCTGTGAGGGTGTGGGACATGCACGCTGGCCTTTGAGCAGGATTTCTCCCAACCCGGGGATGAACAAGCCTGGGCGAGGTGCGACAGGGGGGGTACCTGGGCATCCAGACACAGAAGGCACGGCATGGACCCCAAGGTGACCTTGCAAGCCCTCATTGCATGGGCACTGGCCCCAGCGAAACGCCCCGAGCTGGGTGTGGGGCAGAGCCCGTCCGTGGGGCTGCTGTCCCCACGGAGACTGGGACACCAGTCCGGGAAAGGCACCGGCACCCCATTCCCAGCCAGCACGGCCACTGCGCCCGCCGCATTCGCCTCAGAGCCACCCAATTACAGCTAATTAGCTTTTCTGCCATAAAACCCTAAGGAGACAATGGAGAAAAGCCTCCTGCCTTTGACAGTAATGAAGTTAAATAGATATTTA
>BOSO01036028.1:0-17431 GCA_018403395.1 Gorsachius goisagi | reverse complement strand
GTCTTTTCCAACCAAAGTGATTCTATGATTCTAAAAAAAAAAAACCAAAATAAAAAAACCCACACCCCAGGACCCCAGCCCAAGTCGTGGAGTGTCAAGATTCACAGCTGCAGGAGCAGACAGGCACTTTCTGTAGCTGGGAATCTCACCAAGGGAAGGCAGGAAATTTCCTGGAGCAAAGACCGTGCCCCAGTTTGTTTCTGCCAGCACAGAGCAATGCGCTCGAGGAGCCAGCAAGCATGCTCTGCAAGAATGAAATTGGTGGTCCCCACCCAGCCCCACTGGAACAGCGGTCCCCGTCACCACAGCTGGCATCACCAGCGGGGGTCTCGGGAGCTGGGGGTGAGTGAAGAGGAGAGCGGGGTGGGGGCTGCGGCCGGGACCATCCCCACGCAGCCCCAGGAGCCGGCTGCTGCCCTCGCGACCACCCACCCCGGGCACAGCCCCTCACAGGGGAAAAATAAACTGAAAAAAAAGAGTGAGCAGCCAGAAACACCAGCTTTTGGAAGTATTACCTCGAGGAAACGTAGGGCTGAGGGAGTTGTATCTAGCGTGGAAATGAGCTGGGTTAAAGCAGGGAGTTTGCGGTTGCTTGGAGATCGCAGCTCAAATCCTTCAATATCCTGCTGCCGTCGGGGGGACCGGAGGGTCTCAGCAGAACTACATCTTTATAAGGTGACAGATTTGAATACCAATGTGCTTGGTATAACAAGAGGAATAGAAAAACGAATAAAAATAAAGGGGTTTAAGGAAAACATATCTTGTTTCCACGCTAAAGAAGTTGAAGAGGCAGGACAATTTTTACCCATGGCCCAACATATTTACCGGAATTGATTTAAGAACAAGAAATTCACAGATAGAAAAAAAAACTATCGTTCAATGAAGACTAAAGTGTCCTGACACTGTTGGTGCAAAATCTTCGCTGGTTCTATTAAGCAAATTGGACTTAGCAGTGTTTTGATCTCTTGACTCCAACAGGGCCATGATCCTGCTCTGCACCCTACAGCCAGCTTTACAAGCAGAAGATGGGTGTGGGGTCAGGAATGCCTGCAAGAGATGTCCGTGTGCTACAGGCATAATATTAATGACAATATATAAATTAGGGTTCATATTTCCATACACAAAACCTAAAGAAATTGGATCCCAAGTGGCAGTTTTAATTAAATAGTAGCTCAGCACAGCTTGGAATATTATAAAAATCCCAGAAAGTAATATATCATTAAAATCTACAAAGCACCATTTAGGCTGATGACTGAAAGTATTCTATTGATTTAAAATACATTGTCCAAACACGTTTGACATATGTACATATGTAATACTTGTGAGTTTAATAAATATGTGGAGAAAACATGGAAATGTGTATCTGCTTTTAGAAAGAAATGGCTAAATCACTGATCCATTCATTTGCATTAGAAAAGTGAAGAAAAGGCTTCACTTCTTTTATTTTATTTTATTCTTATGCAAGTAATGATTTAGAAAACCTACCTTATCATCAACACTATAATCACAGTCTTGAGTCTATAATCCCACGAAGGAAGACTGCACTGCACATAAACGAGGTCTACTGGGGGCTGTTGAAGCTTAAGTTCCTTAAGTATTATTTTTAAGTTCCTCTCGATCAAGGATATTACGAGCAATAAGAGTAGCTGCAATTGTGGCTTTTTAGAAAGTGTTCTGCCCTGCTTGTTCTAGAAAGGCTGTTTTAGAGGCTGCATTGCTGAGCTTGTGGTGCGGTGCCTTGGCTGGCTGGTATAAAGTAAGTGCATTTTAGTTGGCATCTGGTTGAGGCTATATTTTCATTTGTAAAAATTGAAAAATTCTTGGAAGTACTCCACAGCCTACAAAAAAATGTTCTTCTTGAAAACTAGTTACGAGTTAATGATAATTCCACTTTGGGCAGGAAGGAAGGGTTTAGGCTGGACGTCCCCAAGTGAGTTGGGAGGATGTTAACCACAGCCCTGCTCCGCCGCTTAGGTCCAGTTCACAGCCCAGGCTCCTGCTGAACGGGACAAAACACCCCATTTCCAGGAGATATATTAAACATATTCCACAGAAGCAAATTACTTTTATAAGCACTAAGTAATTCTGAAAATGTGAAAACTTTCTGAATGGAGTTCAAATCCAGCTTTTCCTTTGATACATCCCTAGAAAGAACTTCAAATATTAAATCCTGAGAAATGTAGACGAAACCACGTAAAAGCTGTAGACATCCTAAATATGTACAATGGGATCCCTTATGCCGAAGACACAGTGAAACATTCATAGACATTACAGTAAAACTCAAATTCTGATTTATTCCTGCAGTTAGCTACAGCCGGGTTACAATTCTGGTTAGAGCGTTCATTTGCCTAAAATAAATATTTTTAACAACCTTAATGAGTTTTGGAGTGATCCTGTGCTGGGAAAAAAACAGGTCATTATCTGGAAGGACCTGCGGTAACTTCCCCATGAGAAACAAGCTGCGGCACTGGAAATAACCAAAATGGAGCCATAAAAGTAGAGAGGCAGATGTACGACCTCTCCTCTCTCACGGTAGAAAAAAACCTGCTGTGCTATTCATTTATTGTCAATAAAATGTCCAGATTTAAGACGGCTAACGTGAATTAGCATAGGTCTGGGCAGGCACGGGTTTTTGTTGCTCCGTAGCTGTACAGGGACTTACGTACCACACAGAAATATAGGAAGAGCCCAGGGCTTTGAGAAAGGAAGAGTCACAGCCAAGCAAACCTGGAGAGCAGATTGGTACAGCATCTCACCCAGCTCGGTGCCCCGCACGCCCCTGGGGCTGGTTTGCAGGCGTACCCCGGCTGCGGCGTGGGTCTGACCCGGCCAGCTCCGCTCGTCAGCTCTGCCCCCTGCAAATCAGGGTACCTGGGAGACCACCACCTTGGAAGAGAATGGAAAATGAGATATATCAGTCCTCTTAATTCCTCTGTCAATACTCTACGTAATCTGGGGTGTGGTGCACACAAAACCAGCAACTGCCCCTTCTGCCCCACAGAGCTCTGGCAGCCGTGAGCTGCACCACTTGTCCTGCTCATAAATGTTCCGTTGCACTGCTGAAAAACAGACGGCTGCTTTTCAGCGGTCTATGAAACAATATTGTAAACAGCTCAGTCAACAACAATGTGCATTCAGGGCCGAAAACCCTCAGCTTTGGTCATCCCGTCCCGGGGGTGCTCAGCGTTGCCTTCCTGATCTGCTGCCCAGCTCCCACCGCCGCCCGGGAGAGACGACGGGGCTGGATGGAGGGACATGTTGTAAGATGAGCAAGGCAGGAGTGAGGGCTTAAAGTGAGCAAAAACGCTGAAGCCCGGCTGCTACAGATTGCAGGATTTAACCCCGAGCCGGCGAGCACGCTGGCCTGGATGCGCCTGCCTGAAAAACAAAAAATCCAATAAAATGGGCAGATGGTCCTGAAGACATGAGGGGGGGAAGGGGGCTGGAAACAAGGAAACCAGATATTAAAAAATGTAAATGAGAGGGAAATTATAAAAAGCATAAAGCTCCTGTCCCTGAGGGAACAGCTGTGTATGCTAATCCCTCCTGGGCTGCTCCTTTTGGATCTCCCTTCCTTCCTTCCTCCGTCCCTCTCTAATAGCTCCCTTGTTCCTGCTGGACAAAACCGGCCCTTTGTGGCTGCTCTCAGAACAACATTAAAAACAGGAATAGGGAAATTGTAAACAGGAGGCTTTTGGCCTACAGGCCAAGGCACACACCGGCCTCTGAGGTCTACTTCATGCTAAGCAAAGAAACAGATCTTTGTTGCTAAAGGGATTAGGGCTGCGGGATTTCTGAGGCTCGGCAGAGGCATTCAGCTGGCCTGAAGTGGGGGCTTTGTAAAGAGATACCTCCATTATGGACCCGCCAGCGGAAATCGCTCGCGCTCTTTATGCAATCTGGGTAATGCGATATTGTTGGGCGGCTGAAGGGCTCTGGTGAAGCAGGGCCCTATCTACTCAATGGCAAATTCTTTCGCTGCTAAATAGATGGTGGTGTAATTACCTTTACTGACTGGAGGGGGGGGGGGGGGGGGGAGACCGTCCAACTTNNGGGGAGGGAGACCGTCCATCTTTAACCCTTAGGTGCTTTAATAAGAGCAATCGCGGCGCGACGCCGCAGGGTTTGCCAAGAGACCGCGGTCATGATGGGCTTCCAGATGAGTTCCCACCACCCGAGACAATTTTATCTCAAATTCCTCATTAAACAAATAAGCACAGGCCACAAGATACCCATTGCCTGTATCACTCCAAGGCTCCCCAAGCCCACCTTTGCTCTGCACCCTGTATGGGTGCTTCGAAGCCCAGCCCAGCCCTTGACCAAAACCATCCACCACACCGTGTCCTCCAGCACCGCTGCTGCACAGCCTGGGGCTAACACTGCAAAATCCTTCCTGGTGTTAACACTGCAAAACCCTCCCTGGAGTTTGCTGTTTGGGTTTTTTTGGGGGGAGGGGAGGCAGGCTTTTTTTCTTTGTTGTTGTAGAAACAATCAACTAACTCCTTTCTGATGAACCTACATTCAGGTTTTCATTAAGGTTACTCCTCAGTTACACACAGCCCACACCACCTATGTGTAAGTACTATGGATTTTTCCATGGTTAACTTCTAATTAAATTCCCCAGCTGAGCGTCAGAGCCACGAGAAGAAAGGCATGCACACAACCAGCATCTTACTGCAAGCCCCTGCGCTTCCAGTGCAGCGGGCGGTGGAAATTGCTCCTGGAAAGCAGGCGGCACCGAGCCTGCCCGCAGCCCAACCGCCTCCATCGGCACAAGCACGCGCCACCTTCACGTTTGTACAGCATGGGACATCCAGAGATGGGTGTTTACACGTCTCTCAGTGATACCTAGTAATTACTTATTCTTTTCCCCCCAAATCAAGAGCATCTGCAACCGGGGAAGGTGGTTCCGCTCTCTGGAAAAAGAATAGATGTTTAAGTTGCAACATTCAGAGAAGAAAACAAATTTGAAACCATTCACAACTGGGGCCATTGGGCATGAGATCCTGCTCAGGTCATACAAGTATTTTCATTGCAAGTCTGCCCCTTCACCCCTCTGGGGGGTCCCTGGGGGCCCTGCAGGGAGAGGAAAGGGTTTGATGCCACCATTCTAAGCTAGTCCAATTTTTCAATGACACAAACCGGTCATATTTGAATGAGGTCCATTAGAACCCATTAATTTGAAGTCTACAGGTGAGACGTGCCACCAAGGCCAGTTGCAGCACTACACCAGCATTCACCATGGTCACTGAAGGAGCTCAGCAGCACGCTCTTCTGCATTTTGAAGAACTATTTGGCCTGATAATTAAAAAAAACATTAGCATGCAGTTCATTTTTTACATTTTTTTTTTTTTTTCCCAGCACTGTCTAAATCTCAGCCTTCTACCTTCTTGGCTGTAGTTTCAGACTCTCTTCCCAGGAAAATGTTTGTAAAAATAATTTGCTATAATTAGAAAAACGCTTCATTGAAAATTCATTACTGGAACCCTGTCCTGCAAGTCAGAGCTAGGCAGGCTCCAAGACACTTTATTCTGTGATATGTTACTGGTAAACCGACCACCAAAGTGACACCTTTGTTTGTCTTACAAGAGCTTCTTTTTGAGTTCCAGCTCCCAGAACCAAATGACTATGTGAGGTTTGTAACATCTATTAAAAATTACTGATTCTAGCCCCCACACCTGGTGAGAGTCCTGACCCCCAACAAGAATGGAAATTACAAGAGGTGGATATGTAGTAATTTGACAGTATTTTGTGCAATGTCTGCTCAGATGTGGAAGTACTGCCGATGACTATTACTGTACCTGTTTCTAGGACTCTGAGTTATTTGGCCATCGGAAACCTCAGTCTGCACTTACACAGCCTCTGCATCCTGGAGTCATCACCGCTTCTCTCCTCGGAAGAAGGGGGACCGTCATTTCAAGGACAAAGTCAACTTGGATGATGTGACCAAGCCCAAATGATGCCTGAGTTTTAGGCATTCCAGTGCTCCGAGCGAGGCGCTCTGTTATCCTGTGCTCTCCCTGGGGTCAGCGCGAAGGCTCCCCACAACTGGAAACCAGCAATTCCAGCCGGAGATCAACACTCCCTTTGCCATCCCCCTTCTCCATCCCTCTGCCCTGGTGCAGAGCCCTTCGGATACAGCATCCTGCTGCCCCCTGCACCGATGCAGCATCCCACTGCTTTGCCCATCCCAGAGCTTTGCTCCTGGCAGAGAAAAGCACAGTTTGCTCATGTTTGTTAAAAAGGGAGAGAGCAACAAAAGGCAACCCTTGAACACATCCCTCCGACCTGGGATTTTGAGCTTTTCATATCCCTTTAGGTCTGGGACTTCTCAAACACAACAGAACAGGCTGGGGGCTGAGGGACGGTGACTCTCTGACCAATTACAAAGTAATTAAAAGGCTCACTGTGGGCTCCACAGAGAAGCTTTGCATATGGACTTTAATTATTATACCACAGCCTTGCCAGAAAAACACAAAAGAGGATCTCAGACTGCTTGGAGGATGCATATGGCTTGTGTAGGTGGAGAAAGCTAAGAGACTGTTACTTTGGGTAGGAAGTGGATTTTCTCCCTCCTATAATCTTGTTAAATTACCCTGGTTTTAAATCAATGATTTATATCTCTCTCTTCAAATCCAGAGGGGGAAAAAAAAAAAAACAAACCACACACAACACCCTCTCTAAACAGCAAGTATGTGACAAGCAATACATTTTCACTTTCATTTATCCTCACATTGCAAAGTTCACACAGCAAAGCAAGAGTGTTAAAGGAAAATACTCGGAAGGACTGGTTAAAAAGAAAACCTTGGCTGAAATGAGATGGAAAACAGATTTCCCGGGTTAGGTAAGTATCAGAAAATAATACATAATGTTAGACATCTGAAAAAGGAAGTAGGAAAATATTTAGGAATTTGCATAACCATTTGCAGCCTAAGAAAAGCACAGAAAAACAGTTTCATTACGAAAGGGCATTTCAAATAGGCGGCCGTGCCGGGAGGTGCTGCGTGCCATGATCTCCACTGGGAAAGGGCAATACCCTGCATGCAGCGCTGTTTTTCTCGCAAGTGCCTGTGTGTACCTGGATGAGGATTCCTAAGCAGATTTTCACTTGCGATGCTTGCCGTTTGGGTTTCAGGGAGTCTCCCCCTCCCTTTGACACCAGTTTTGCTATCTGTGTAGGTCTCTAGCAGCTTCCACGGGGAATCATCTCTTAGCAACACTCGCAAAAAAAAAAAAATAAAATAAAAAAAAATAAAAACCCTGCACAGACCTGAGGCAGAGGCCACGCTGCAGCCCACCTGCAGCAAGGGAGGGCTGGTGCATGGGAATTCATACTGAAAGCCATGGATTTTCCACCAGAAAAAAAGGAAAAAAAAAAAACAAAACGTCTAAAATCTCTGCTTAATGGAGTTACATACGTGCTACCAGCAAAGTGCAAGGAAATGCCAGCAACCTCAGTGCTGCTTCTAGGCACAGCACCGTCCCCTTCGGCTGTGACCCTGCCACCCCAAGGAGCAGGGTAAGCAGACATTGGGGAAACACAGGGCTGGGAGAGGTGCTGCTCGCTCGGATGCATTTCCCCCCTTTGCCATTCCCGAACCGGTGGGTGGCCCCACCGCAGCACCCACCCGGCAGCCGGCACGTGCTCAACGCAGCTTTGGGAAGCAGCGCTGGGAGGAGTTTCCAAATGAAGAGCAATGCCCATGGGTGGAAACCCAGTGGCTTGGTGGCAAACTGTGTCAGCAGCCACGATGCATCAGAGCCACACAAATCAGGCTGCTCCTGATGACCCAGGGAGCACAAGTTACCACTGGAAGAAGTTGCCCCTAACCAAGCTCATCACCCCCTGCCTGCACCCTGCAGCACCTCGCTGGCCCATCAGGGGCTTCCCACCTTCAGCCCGCACAAGCCGCTGCTCGGCTAGCGTCATGGCGAGCAAAGGCTGAAACGCTGACACGATGCCAGGCTTTGTGCCTCAGAGCTCAAACAATACAAACACTTTGGAGGCACACGTGCACATCCCAGCCGCCCCTCCTGCGCCGGCGTGTTGCTGTGCCAGCTGCTCCAGGCAATGCTGGGGGGGGGGGGGTACGGTGGGATTTGGGAAGCAGGGGCAGAAAAGCAGGTTTTGGTGAAAGCATTGCTGCATCAACATCGGGGCAAGAGGTGGGTAAGGCACCATGCGGCGTGGCCGGGCCCCCCTGCAGCATGCCATGTTGTGCTGCAGGGTGCATCCATGAGGTTTTCCACAATACATGAGAATTTGTCCTCGGGGGCGCAGGCAAGCGCCGGCAGGGACATCAGCCCACACTGCCCACGCAGCTGCAGAGCCCACGCTGCCACCCTGCCACCCGGCTCCAGCCCAAGAGCAGCCCCAAACATCAAAGCCTCATCCCCACAGCTGAGCCCTTCTCCTCTTCCACTCAACCCAAGCACTATTAAGTGTCCCATACCCGTTAAGCTCAACACGCCCAAAACTGGAACAAGTCAGTATGATTTAAGAGGTACTGAGGTTGGCATGTGGCGACAGTTTGTCCTTGCTGGGCTCTAAGGACAAAGCCTTGTTTTGTTTGCTTATATGGAAGCTCTTTTTTCCCCCCTGCAGTCTGCAACTGGCGCGGCAAGCCCTGCCAAGGGTACGAGGCTGCTCCAGGCTGAGGGGACGGGGACCCTGGAGCTGACCACAGCATGGCCACGTGATGCATACGGCCTGACCTGGGCTGCTCCAGCTTTTTAAGCTTAAAGGAGCATGAAAACTCCACATCTTGGAGCCAAGAAATTCCCTTACTCAAAATGACTGTGTTCTTTCCCGCAGAGGGGATGCATGACGTGTTTGGATGTTGTGTCCTTGCCTCTTCAAAGCAGGGTTTGAATGACTCTGAAGGGTCTGAACCTCTGTTTGTAGTATGCTGGTTGTCTCTCCCCTTGCTCTGGGGGGACACTATAGAGCATTACCCAACCACCTTAAGTCTACCCAATTAACATCTCATCTACCTTTCCATTTCTGAAAGCCCCACTGTGCTGCCCCATTGAGCACCAAGTCTTCGTTACTGCCCAGAGCGCAAACAGCTCTTTCCTACCACCCAAATGCCCAGCGTAAGGTTTCACCAGTTGTTACAATGGAGAGGATCTGCATGTCGGGGAGTCAGAAGGAAGCATTGGCATCATCGATAGACATCTTTAGCTCTGCTGACTCACTGCTTTTCCCCCCAGCAGGGAAAACACGTCCGAGCACCATGAACTTTTCCCACAGTAGCCCACGTTACTGTTGGTAGACCTGTGGCTGAGCAAGACGTAGGGGAATAGAGAAGAGCCCCTTTCTATTCCTGGACCCTGGGTGAGGTGGATGGAAATCACAAGACTCCCGGTTCCCGTGGGAAGCCATTAATAACCTCTTAAACACTGTCACATCCTTTAACGTGCGTGCTATTATAGGATGCTGAGAGAGAAGCCGTTGGGTTGGTGAGCACGTGGGGCTCCTTCTTCCACGCCGCCCACCAGGCACTGCCGGGACGGTCCCACCGTGCCCCAGCCCTGGCACAGCACAAGACACGACTTTGTGCGTCTGTCCCCACTGCTGACGGCGTATTTGGAAAGGAAATCCTCCCACGTGGCCTCGACGACTGCGAGGGAAATAAAGCCAACAGTTCATTGAGACATGCCTGCTTCATACCAATTAATGTAAAGAGCTTATATTAAAGGATCTCACTTAGATGCAAATCCCTTCTTGTAAACAAACCTTACAGGTCTTAGCCCCAGTCTCTAAGGCAAGTTCCAATCTGATTAGTTACTCCACATGCCTTAAATTCCCCCCCTATGGTTACCAATGAATAAAACTGCAAACTCTCTCTTTTTGCTGAGATATTAAACACTTACTGGATTTCACCTTGAGGTGCCCTTTTCAGCGATATTTAGTGAAGCTGGGACCTCTCTGGGTGAAAGACAAGTCCTTTAATTCACTTCTTTACAGTAGTTGTTCTCCAGACCACCTCCCACACACCACGGTTCGAGCCCTCCAGAAGGGTACAGCACACTGTCCACTGGATTTTATCTCCCATATACACACCACTGCTGACTATTTTGGGGTGAGTGCCTAAACCAGAGAACACACCACAAGGTGCATAGTTCAGTACATTAAAAAAACAGGAGAATGATTTTATGAGAAGGGTGTTCGGCAACTTACCCTGGAAAGCTTCTGTGGGAAAAGCGCTTTGGTTAGGTGAGCTTACCTGGTTGGGACGAGGCTTGAGCATTGCTGCAGGAATGCCACGCACGCGCCAACTCTATAAACTCAGATGAGGAAACACCATCACCCCCACGCAGGAAATGCGTTTGTTGGCAGATGGTTTAGGTGTGGTTAGCAACAAAACGGATCCACAGGCTGCTCCTCTGCAGCTCGAGGAACCCCAAGGCACCTCTCTAGGGCTCCTTTGAGCATGAACCTTTCAGCCCTCCACCGATATCACTTGATTTCCTCAAATCATTTATTTAGCTTCTCAGTCTTTCCACTTCCATTTAAACTCACAAGCCTGAAAGCTCCCAAAATTGTAACACAGCCTGGCAAAGCTGTTAAGCAACGTAAATCCCTGCCCTTTTTAGCTTCAGCCCTGGGCCGCTCTCTGCTCCCCACGGCAGTGAAGGGGTTCCAGGTCACCGCAGTGGGCGCGTGCCCATCAGTAAAGAGGGTGTGATCCTGGGTCAAAACCAGACTGATTTCTTTCCCTTGCCTTGTACGTGACTTTTTTCTATACTGTTTAAAAACAGACACAGAGAAGCAGGAAAACGATCAAATTATAAGCACTAACTGAATATTAAGTAGTATATGTGTCATTTATTTAGGTTTCTTCCCTGTCTTTATAAGTAAAGCAGAGTCCCTAGGTGGTACCTGGGGCGTTCATAGAGGTGTGTGCTTTGCTTCTCTTTTCTTGCCTGCAGTCAGCCTTTGCTCAGGAGGAAAAAAAATCTCTTTCCAGTACTGCAAATCTGCCAAACATGGACTAAATAATTTGGCCCTGCAGTAGAAGACAGTAAGAGATGCATTTCCGGAAGAAAAAGGAAAAAAAAGAAGCTTTTCATTAAAGGTGAGCCCAGTTCCCTCATAGGCTGCCAAAGATGCAATTCAACTCCCTGTCCAGGAGCTGGAGTTTGTCAGGGGCAGGCGCTGGGAGTGCTGGCAAAAGAAGAAATCCTCGCAAACCTGTTGAAAGAGCAGCAGACGCACATATGGCCATCACGCCTCACTGCTGTCTTTCCCCAAGAGTGGCAGAGCTCTTCTGTCAGCCCCAGAACTTCCCAGAACGAGTATCCCCCCCTTGGCCTGGAGGCAACAGAATGGGAAGTTTTGGTCTTACGTGAAATTCGTCACAGAAAGTGAAATTGTGGGTGCCCCATACCCACGTGCGAGGCAGAAGCTCCCGGGAGCTGCCGAGCTGCACTGAAACCGGAGCGAGTAAACAAGGAACCTGCCAGAAAGAGAAGAGCCAGTGCTGGGAACACTTGTGATTTTGGCATTGAAAGTGTTACAGAAAACATGCCATGAAGTTCCTCTGAGGCTTTAATTTCCCCTCCCCCCAATCTTCCTTTGATTTTGATCCCCTCCTTTCCTCATGTCCTTTGAACTTTTAAAAAGGCACTTTGAAGACATGTCATAAAGCGGGGGTTTTATTCATGATCTCCTCTTTGATGCTCCTGCTGCTGTGTGTGAAGTGCAGCCTCGCAGGATGCGGGAGCCGGAGGAGCCGAAAGCTGAGATGGAAAGGAAAGGACAGAAAAGTAAAAGTGTGGACACAGGGTTTGTCAGTAACTCGCTGGGGACGCGCAGGCGGACACGGGCAGCAGCCCTTATTCTTGCCGAATGCGTTGACTCCTGGGTTGTACAGACCTGGTGTAATTATACCCCAACCTGCTCCTCCGAGGGGACCGCAGACCAGCAAAGCTCAAGGGGGGAAGGGATGGGAATGAAGGAAAGGAGCAGCTGGCTGGGAATTCCTTCATCCCAAAGGCCATCCACATCTCCCGCATACCCCCGAGACCTGAGATTTAGAAATAAAATGCCAGAAGAGGCAGCCTACCCTGGGGAAGAAAAAGGGATGAGCAGCCCATGCTCAGGTCCTGTCCCTGCTCCTGACTATGTGCCTCCGAGCAGGGGGGTTTAATTTGGCCTCTCTGCTTCCAAAACCACAACACAACCAATTTGTTTGGGTTGGTCAAAGACAACTGCCCGGCCCAAAACAGTCCTATTGCAAGAACTGGTCTTCAGCAGAAAACACAATTATTCTAAAAAGGACACACAGCTATGTTGAAGTAGTTGCTAGAAGCAAGATTTACTGTATTAATTCTGTGCACTGGCTCTTCTATTTCAAATCTGCATCATCTGCATTTAAATAAATCCTGGTGCCCTCTTTCATAATCTTATTTTGACTCTCAGGAGATGGAGATGTTCTTAAACTACTGAAAACTGGGATCCTATGGTATGGGCAAAATCATAATTTAAGTTTTAAAAAGGTTTCTGATCCCAATAGTTAGGGCAGGATGACTGAAAATAAACAAGCCTAAAAACAAAAAAAATCAATTAAATAATAATAATGAATTAATGCAAGTAAATAGAAATATATTACCGATTCAAGTATTATGAACTCTAATCCAACCCTCTGATATGGAGATATGTCCCAACTCACAGTATTTGAGCATTTTGACACTGAAATGCCACCACAAGCTGCACTGGAAGTCCTTGCCACTGGCCAGTCCCCTGCCCCGTTCCCGAAGCACCGAGCTGAGCCCCGAGGGTCCCGGCAGGGGGGTTCTCTTACAGAAAACTGAGCCCCCAGCCACCAGCAGCCAGGCATGATGGGGATGGGCAGGCTCTTCTTGTGAAACCTCCACTCCAGCGTGCGAGGATGAGACTTTTTCTTCCAAAGAGAGATGGTTCAAACGACGCTAACTCTTTACCGCCATAGATAGCATCTGTGCCATGTGCTTTGGGATGGCCACTGGATGTTATTGGATCTGCCTGTCAGAGAAAGAAAGAAAGACCAAAGAAAGGATTACATACAACTATGTAATTCTGCGTTTACAGCTACTTAAATATTGAATGAGTGCTACAGGATTAAATGCATTTGATATTTCCTGGATCAAGCAGACTGTGTAATCCATCGCGATCAAAGTTACAAGGAGACTTTTTTTCTTTAAAAACAGAAAAAGAAAAGAAAGGGGAGACACACACACACACCAAACCCCACCTTCAAAATAACTCTGTCTGCAAGCAGGTTTAATTTCACCAAATCACACTCACTTCATAGAATCATAAAATACCCAGTTGGAAGGGGCCTCAAGGATCATCTGGTCCAACCTTTCTAGGCAAGAGCATGGTCTAAACAAGATGGCCCAGCACCCTGTCCAGCAGAGTCTTGAAAGTGTCCAGTGTATCTCTCCCAGCATCAAGCAGCCTCCCTTCACGACTTAGAAGCCAAAGTCAGGGTCTCGTCACCCACCACTACCAGACCCACCATCGCTACCAACTCTCAATGTGTCCATCCAAAGGGCTGTTTCTGCGCAGCCCATGGGGCGTGCAGGCTCAGACCCCAGGGACGCGGAGTTGCACCATCCGCTAGCACATCCCTGCCTGGGTCCCGTCAGAGGCAGCTCCTCTCGCAGGGCTAATTCACATTCCAGTGGAAAGCAAAATTTAAATAGGAGATCACAGCACTTGCCACTGGAGCTGAAAGCAGCAGAGCTGGGAGCTGCCTGCGGTAACAGCCCTGCCCGCCCCTCACCAAGACCTGGCAGGCATGGGCGAGTGGAAACAGGGCCTGATAAATGGGAGGAACACCGTGAAAGCAGGAGAGGTTAAGAGCAGGTTTGCGACTCCCTCAAAAGATAGGGGAAAGGGAGGACAATCACAGAATCACAGAATCACAAGGGTTGGAAGGGACCTCAGGAGATCACCCAGTCCAACCCCCCTGCTAAAGCAGGTTCTCCTAGAGCATGTTACACAGGACTGCATCCAGGCGGGCTTTGAATATCTCCAGAGAAGGAGACTCCACAACCTCCCTGGGCAGCCTGTTCCAGTGCTCTGTCACCCTCAGAGTAAAGAGCAATGTTGTCCTAGGCGCCCTCCTACCTCGCTCTTTCCTTAAGGACAGGAAAGGCCCCATCACCTCCAAGCACTGTTGGATGCACAAAGGTTTCTGCACGACGCCTCAGCACATCCCGGGCTGCAAAGCACGTTGGAGCGGAGCCAGCCCGGCCCCTGTGCCCCTGTCGCTGGGCCGCCCCGACCCTGCTCCCAACGTGGCGCTTGTCTCGGCGACTTCAGCCAACATCACCGCAAAAGCATCACAAACTCTGGGGAGTTGTGACACCAAACACTTCCAGCTTTCAAGCCAAAAAAATGAACTGCCCGAGCTCCCTTGCTTGCTGGAATAGATAAGTCGCTACAGGCACATGCCATTGCAGGATCATGAGGCAATACAGGGATTTTACTTGGCTGTACCAGGACTCTACCTTTATAAGAGATCTTAACATGCTACAAATTACCATAATCTCACGTCCAAGTGCATCACAGCAGCACTGCCCTGTGACATGGAGAGCAAGAAATGGGAGAGGGGACACAAGGAATGAGAGAACAAGGAGGAGTTGAAAAAACATGCATCACCTTAATTTATGCAACATTTCATAGCACAACTATCAGTTTCTGAGCAGAACTAATCTTAAGGAAAGGGTCTTTACTCAAGACCCGGACTTGTTTGGCTCTGTACTACAAAGAGTCATATGGACAAGTTGTCAGGTGCCAGTCCCACAAAAATCTAACACTACATGTAAGCTAATAATTATTTATACACAGAAAACTGGAACAAGACTTGGGAAACCAAATGCCAAGGCCTAAGCTATCCCTTACTTCCCTTTCTTTCTTCAGAAAGTCAGGAAGCGATGAAGTCGTGCTGTGCTCCGGGAGCTCCCTTGCCTTCAAGGATGCTGCGCTCCCCACAGCCACCCAAGCCCCTGAAGGAGCTGCTCCACACGTACAGCAGTCCCGGACAAGAGCAAGGTTACAGACGTACAACGTTCCCCCACGTGCATGTGTGGTATCCCCATGGGCACAGCCGTGTCCATGCCACACTGAGCATCTCTGCCACCCACCACCCACGGATCAGCCCATCAGCTCCAGGACTCGGTGATCGTGGGATCACCCCGCATCCCTTCCAACCTCCGGCTGCTCCAGTCTAAAAGGCCCTGCTGTCAAACACGCAAAACAGTATTAAATAATCAAAACAGCAGTAAATAATCCTGTGCACACATACTACACGTTCACCAAAAACAGGTATTCAGCTTCCAAGTCCAACCTATAGGAAGATGATGAAGCTGCCGGCAGCAGGAGGAAGAGGATGCAGAGCTCACCACCAGCACCAGCTCCTCAGGCGCAGAAGTGCGTGGTTCAAAGCACCCTTTCCATCCTGAAATTATCTTCCCGTCAAACTAGAAAGCTCAGAGCTGCAGCCCAGGCTTAGGTTAGGTGACTTTCTCCCCCCCTCCTGAGTTTCTTTGTGAATTAGAATTGGACATTTCTGCGGCGAAGCTGTTTTTGCAACTCCAGCCTTTGTGGCATGACGCCACCGGTCGGAGCCTCTCAACTTTATTTAACCTTTGCGCAGGGAATTGCATTAACTATCGCAAGAGAACCTCTCGGCAAGGGAGAAACAGATGTTCAGGCATTAGATAAGCTACAAGCAAGTCTGCGGTGTTTATCAGCGGGGATGTGGGGTTGGGGTTGGTTTTGTTATTTTTCAAGGCTGACCAGTGGTAGGAGTTATTTGGAAATTAGTGAAAATTATCCTAAAAACTCCTTGAGGGGCTTTTGAAGGAATGTCCTCAGTTTCTCCTTTTTACCTGCAATACCAATTTCTTTTCTTTTTTTTTTTTTTTTCTTTTAAATTACAGCCAAGTATCTGCTCCTGAGATTGAACGCAGATGCAGCTGGAACAGGAAATTTTAACTTGCGTCCAACCTGGGAATTTTGCACTTTAAACTTGAGATAAGGAGAGAACTTCATTTTAAAGACACATGTCCCCTAACGAAAGACAAATACATTTCCAGAGGGGCCAACCCTACAGTGCTCCTGAGAAACCAGTACTGCAGAAAATAGCAAAATCTAAAGAGCTATTACTACTCTAGTGTGCATTTATTAAGTTATCCTCATTTAATACACTCCTCCCTGCTTGCTCTTTAAAAAAAAAACCAAAGCACTAAAATATCCAAGTTAAAATTATTTCTCTTCATTTTGTCTAACATCAGTCAGGCATCAGTTGGTTATGCCAGGAGCTCAAACTCTCTGCTCTGCAATTTAAGCCCAAGCAAGTCTCTGGAGGCAAAATCTGGCCATCGCTTCTTCATTAACTGTGTATATTCAGGCACAGACATCCTTGCACCCAGGTGAAACCTTGCATTTGAGTTCTTCAAAGGGCTTCATGTGCAGCAATTAATTTCCCTACAGGCCAGCTTGCACTGCTCAAAGATGTGGGTTTAAGCCAAATTAAACCCTGCATAAACCTCCGCAAAACTGCTTGCATTTATATCAGTAACTGGCCAACTTCTTATGTAGATAAAAACTGAACTATTGCATTATATTGCATTACCTCCAGCCATTGATAGCTGAGTTCTGGTGAATCCCCACACAGCAGTTTAGAAGTCACTGTCCTGACCAACATTATTGGGACCAAACTTTCAGTCCACAGGGAGAAATAACTTGTCCAAAGCCAGGCAGAGACACAACTCCGCAGATCTCATGAGAAGTCTTGCATAAAGGAATTGTAATTGTCACTCGCCAACACAGTTCAGCTTCGATTTAAGTGTGTGTGTGTGTATATACACACACACACACACTCAAAGAAGAATGAGATTTGGGGGGTGACATCCCCTCTATGCTTAGGCTTGTCCTCTTGAAGCGTTCAAAAAAAGGCCAGGCCCTTTCTGGTGCATTATCAACACCCAAGCAAAGCAACACCTATCCTGCCCAGAAGATCTTACAGAGGATGAGTGAGATCTGGCAAAGCAGCCACGGCTCCCCTTGGTACAACCAAGTAGCCTTGGGAAGCGCCACAGCAGCCTGGTTCATAGAATCATAGAAGAATCATAGAAGGTTTCGGGTTGGAAGGGACCCCTAGAGGTCATCTAGTCCAACCCCCCTGCAGTGAGCAGGGACACCGTTAACTAGATCAGGTTGCTCAGAACCCCGTCCAACCTAGCCTTGAATGTTTCCAGGGATGGGGCCTCCACCCCCTCTCTGGGCAACCTGTTCCAGTGTTTTACCACCCTCATTGTAAAGAATTTCTTCCTTATATCTAGTCTAAACCTACCCTGGTTTAGTTTAAAACCATTCCCCCTTGTCCTGACACAGCTGGCCCTACTAAAAAGATTTTCCCCATCTTTCCTATGG
>BOSO01036018.1:0-14015 GCA_018403395.1 Gorsachius goisagi | reverse complement strand
ACTGGAACAGGTTGCCCAGAGAGGTAGTGGAGGCCCCATCCCTGGAAACATTCAAGGCCAGGTTGGATGGGGCTCTGAGCAACCTGATCTAGTTAACGGTGTCCCTGCTCACTGCAGGGGGGTTGGACTAGATGACCTCTAGGGGTCCCTTCCAACCTGAAACCTTCTATGATTCTATGATTCTATGATTCTATGATTCTATGATCTGGGACTGACTACTTTGTGCTGCAAGCCTATGCTGACTCTAAATGAAATACAGAGACCTTTGCTGTGAAATGTAAAAATGGTAAATGAAACAAAAGATGTACATACACAAATGGAGACTTTGGAAAGACGTATACATAAGTCCCCTTTCTAAAAAAAATAAAAGCCATCTGTAATAAAGCATTTAAGGATGAATGACCTTGTTCCCTGGATGCGCAGCCAGGGAAATGGATGAGAATCTAGAATCCCAAATCAGGATTTGGGATTTCTCTCCCTTAGAACATGGTATATACAGAGTATGGTCATCTTATAATGGCACCCACAGCAGTCGAGGTATAGAGCTGACATGGCATAGAGATAACCAGAAGGAAATTTTAAATGTGTGTATAGTAGTTATCTTGATTTTGCTAAAACTTGGTCACTGCAGAAGAAAAAAATATAGATTGTTCAGGTCAGTGACAAGCTAAAATGAGAAGCATGGCTCCTCAGCTTAGCATTTGACACCCCACAAAAGTGGGTAATGTTGCATGTCTTGGGTTCTAGCTTCAGGCATTCCTACATATTCTAAATTCATCAGTTACTGGACAATATAAAAGAAACAGGCCTGGCAACTGTAGCTCAAACCCAGAAGCACCCCCTCACAGTGGGGGCCTTATCTCTTAGGTTACAGGGTTAGAATTAGAAGGGCTCAAATTCTTTCCAGATTATTTTAGCTCACCAGGGAAGAGTTGGGGTGTGGAGTAGGAGTAGAAAGTTTGGTGCATTAACATCTGCACATGCATTAACATCTGCACATGCATTAATTGCTGAGAAACAGCCTACATTACACTGGCTCCTCCCCATCTACTTAATTTGATGCTTAGTCTGAAAAAAAATTCTGTGGGACAAGGCAAACTTATTTAACCTTTGGGAGCATATAGCATTTCATTAATTTCTTTTGATGTGTAAAGCTTTATTTTTTAGGCTTTAATGCAACAGCATGGGTTGCACCCAACAATCAGATGAGCTTGTCTTTTGTGAATGGCAGGAAGGTAAGTTTTTAAATGCCTTTTTTTTTTTTAACAGCAGCGCTTTAGTGTTTACTGTTCATATTCAGGAAGGCTGTTTTTCTGGAGCAACAGTTTATTCATGGATAATCATCTCTTGTCTTTGCTTTTCCTTATAGCATCCTTTCTACCGCATTTTTTACATAATCTGGGTGACTTCGTATCACCCTTCATATCACAGAATTTTTAGAATTGTAATTAGTTAGCTTTTTACTAAAAACTTTAACTAGTATGCTCCTAAAGTTGATGTAGTTAAATACATCACTTGTAAAGGAATATGCTGCTTACTAATACAGTTTCAGTAATTAATCAAAAGAAAATAAGTAGTTAATTTTTTTTCTGTTCTTGATGCCAAAAGCTCACTTTTCATTTTCTAAGACATTTTGTTACCTTTTCTTACTTTGCAGGTTGAGTGAATAAGAATTCCTATTAAACAACATGTCACCTAAAACATAAGCTGAAATTAAGATATTTTATTTCTTTGTTAAAAACCAAACAACAATCCAACCTTGCTATGTATTTTTCTAGAGATATTTTTCAGGGTTTTGATCAACATTTTTGTACTCTAGAGAGGGGGGGGGGTACAGGCCTTTTTTTTTTTTTTTTTTAACCACGTGAATTAAGGAAAAGTAATTTAAATTTTTTTCTGTCAGTTATGTTTTCTGTCCTTACATGCCACCTGTGCTTAAAGGCATACCCTGAAACCTTATTTCACTCTGCAGTTCCAAATAAATTCCTGAACTAGTTCATGTTATCTTACACCTGGTAAATTGATGCATGCTGTTGGTATAGCAGAACTGTTGAGGTTCAGTCTCCTCTTATTCTGCAGCAATGGGTCCTAAAAAATGTTTTCACAGCTGTTTGATTATCTTGTCTCCAACAAATTGAGGCATGCCAATGATACAGCAACATTCATTTATCTGCAGGTTGTGATCAAGTGACAGGATCCTGTTGCTGACCAAACACACTACATATTAATCTACAATCACTGCATTTAAACAATATATTTAATCCTTGTGAGACAATTATATTAGATCCGTCTCTAACCCATAATGTCTTATTTTATTTCATAGGTAATAGAGAGGCAGGCAGGCCCTGAAGAATTGCTGTTGTATTATCTAAGAAAGAAGTATGTCCTTTTTTTGAACTTTACCTTTGAGTTCTATAATTCTGTAAATTACTGCAACTGGGGATTAAGATGATTTGTTTCACTTTTCTTTGGGAACCAATGTAAACAGAACAATAAGTAGGAATAACACGACTCACCTTGTATTTGTGCTCGGCAGAGCAATCCAGTGCTGTATGTGCATACTGTGTGTTCATTACCTGGATATGACATTGTAAAGTTTGAGTGTAACTTTTCTAAATACTGCCCAAATCTTCCTTACAGCTTCCCAAAGCATGAAAAACCTTTCAGTGCATTTGCAATGAAAATAGTAACTAAAGAAATCAACACAGAATTACTTCCATAGTAAATAATTCATTTAGGCCCCAAAGAGTTTTGCATAAGCTTATTTTATTATCTTATCTTTATTTTCTGTCATTTGAGATTCTTCAGGTTGCTAACTGCTGTCAGGGCTATATTGACTTCAGTGGCAGTTATCCCAGCTAAGAAGCTGCCATGCAGGTTATAAAGTTAAGCGAATGTGTTTAGCTTTGCTGTTGAGAGCCACCTATGCTTGAAGAAAAACAATATTAATTTAAGGATTAACTGGAGAAGGGTAGTAGTGGAAAGTAATTTATTAGCTGCAGCTTTTTTATTGGCTTCCATTATGCATAGTCCAAAGTATTCAGTGGAATAATTAGCATCTCTCAGTGGAAATGCACCAATGGATAAAATTGCACTGGGTTTAAAGAAATCTGGAAACATGTTGAAATCAGATGGAAGACATCATCTAGTACCTAAGCAAAATGGTAGGTTTCAGACAGTAAATTGTAAAAAGTATAGTAAAGGGATAACTGTTTTATTGCCAAGGTCATAAGCGTGGTTTGACTCAAAGAGCAGTGGATGATGCTCCAAAGTGTTATTTTGCCATAGCCATGGTGGTTTAAGGACATCTCAAAATCATAAAAAGGTGGTTCACACTGGAGACTTCAAATAGGATACACTGTGGCATTTAATACTGTCTAAATATTTCTGAAAATACCTGCCATTGCACAGGATACAGGCCAATTATAGACAGCTACACATCTTTTGCTAGGGTAGGTCAATATTTTGGGACAGTTGGTGGTAGCTGAAAAGGTTGAGCCTCCTTTGAAATACCTACCTGAAATCTAGCTTCATTTGGAAATTCTTTTTGGTTGAGCCTTTGTAAAATCTGGCTCTTTTGTTTTTCAAATGTGCTGGGCACTTACAGCTGCCACTGACTTTACGTTTACACGTACCCTTGCAATGCACTTAAGAACCCTTTTCATCAGTTCCAATGACTTGATCCAGACTCTACTGAAGAAGTGTTGAGTTCTTTCCATTTACTTTATGGATACTTGGGGTACCCAAAGGGAACTCACTCCTAGGGACCCTTTGATTTAAGAGGTCTCCTGGGGCAACTTCAAGTGACTGAACAAATCTGCTTTGGAACAGGAAGAATCAAAACATTAATTTACAAATAAATCACAAAGCTGTCTCATTGCTTTTAAAGAGTAGGATATGATTTCTTTAGGAGCCAACATATTGCCAACTCAGAGGAACTGGTCAGAGTTGCTTGGATCAGGAAGAATATGTGTGTTCATCTTCTACACGAGGCTAGGTAAGGTAAATTAGATTTTTTTTTTAATTATTATCTCCTGTTTGCATTATAAAATGTGTAGAAAAAGGCCATCTTGAACTATGGCAGCAGATACTTTTCTGTCCTCAGGCATTTAGCCCAGACTGAACTTTGCTCTGTGCTCTTGGTCCTGCAGAAAGGTAGCACATGCACATCGGCATTGCTGCGTACTGAGAATGCAGACAGGTTTGACCTATTTAGTGACATTTTCCAGTGAGAGTGTGCATCTCAATATTAAACATTTAAGTCTACTCCATTTTGTGAGGAAGAAAACTGTTGATCAGAGATACCTTTCTTAAAAAAGCTGGTCTTGATGTGAAGTTGAACTCCCTTAACAGAATTTCTGCAGCCATCAGCATGGCTTGTTTCCATGTGCTTGAGACACCAACTCTGAATTTCTGAAGATGAAACAAAGCTATTCCTGTGCAATGTCAGTTTGTACTTGTAAAGCCTTTCATAAGCATTACTGTGTGTTAGTGGCTCCAAGATCTTCAGGGAAAAATTGTCTCATTCTTCTGCATTCTATAGTAATTGATATATTGGTATTACTTGAAAATACACATTGTTTTATTGTCACTCTACATATGCACATTCTAAAATCACGTCACCTTGTTTGTCTTTCTTCTGGCAAAGGTTCCACAGTTATTACATGTAAAGGTACACATGGAAACTTCTGTACACATAAGGCCTTCAGAAAGGTCCTCCATTCCCTGTGTGCATCTCAGAATTTGTTGTCTTCATCCACCTGCAAGAAGAGGCCATAGTGCCGTAATGTGACTCCAGCTTGCTTCATGATGAGGAACAACTTGGATAAATTTCCTCTGACTGAAAAACTTTAAGGAGCCTGTAAAGTAAAATGTCTTTGGTGATGGAGGAAAGCTTCTTTTGACAGGGAAAAGCCTTAGAGCACCAAGGAGTGTAACTGAATGTATGTGTACATTTGTGCACATGTGTATTGTCTCTGCCTCTTTAAGAACTGAAAATTGTTGGCCAGCTGCTGCCAAGGTTGTTTGAGGCATGAATATGGTAATGCAGTAGTTGCCAGTTACAAAACAGCAGTTACTTTGGGTGATCTCTTATTTGGCTTTCACTGATTTGCACTTGGCTTTCATCCAAGTTAAATAGCTGGTGCCTAATTATTGTGAAGATCAAGGGAGAGCCAGACTTTTTTGCCATTTCATCCATGGAGTCAGTCAGTAGACTAGGTCACCCAGAGCCAGATCTTATAGTTACCATGGCCATGATCTGTTCAGAGCACCCAGAGAAAATGACTTTTTGGGGAAGGGATAAGAGACTTCAGACTAGGATATGTCAATCTCTTTTCCTATTCAATACACTGGAGACCTGTTGCTATCTCATCTGATAAGATTTTTGATTCTGAAAATAAATCAGTGAGGCAGAAAAAACTAACCAGTGCTGGTAACACAGCATATCCAGAGTCTCCTTTCATGTAAGCTTTTGAAAGCTCAGAAGATGCATAGCCTCACAAGAGGCCTCAGCAGGAAAAAGACATCTGTAAAGAAGTAGAAAAAGCTAATTTTTACAGTGTGCTGTCAGCATTCAGTTCTTGCAGTGCTTATGCAAGGGTGGAGAGGCTCTTCTTGAACAGAAAATAAGTCTTTCTCATCAGATGGACTACTACATTGTTGTCATGTCAAACTCTCTGTCAGAAAGCTCCTTAACAGGCACAGTTTATGAAAAGAATGCAACTATACCATCCAGCACTGCATTTTCCCACAGTAGACATTTCACCCAATGTGGCTGCTACACATTTGCTATGACCAGTTTCAGGAAATACTCCAAGATGTTTCTTGAGGCTTGGTGTATTTGAAGCAAAGGCTTGAGAGTGATTAGTCTGATAGTCTCCTATCTTTAGAGTAGTTTGTGAATAGGCATAACAGAACTAAACATTAAAAATCAATTTGGGCATCTTGAGTTTTTGAATGCAACGCAACCTGTAAAGTGTCAAAACTCAGTGTCACCTCAGGAAATAATCTCATCTGTTGACAAAGACTTACAACTTACTCTGAAAAATTGCATTCTCCTTTTTTCCCCCAAATTTCTTTGCAAATTCATTCAGGTCTTTGCAATCCAGAATAATTCCCACCTGTGGATCCAACACAGGAATTTATATTTCCTCCTGGATTCAGTGTGGATAATGTATATGTTGTCGTTATTACAAATAGCTCATATTTTCAAAAAAGGAATTGTCTGCCCCTCCAGAACCAAGACTGTGTTTCCAGACTTTTCCCAAAAGACCTCCTTACTCAGAACCATTTCATTTTAGACCAGTTGCCCTTTTTTGTGGAATATAGTATTTTCTTAGTATGTTCCCAAAAGAGCTTCTCCATCTTTTCTGTCTTGTGATTCTCTGTTGGATTCAAGTGACCACAGGAACCATTGTTTCCTTCCAGCTGGTACATAGACCCTGGCAACCTGAGACTGGGCTTAAACGTGAGAAATGCTGCAGGTCCACAGGAAAGGCAAAGGACTTGAAGCTGAAAGAAGAGGGTTTACTGCAGTAGTTACTGGAAAGTCACAGAAGGACAGATGGACACTTGAGAAGATGAGGCATAAAATGCCCATGATCTGCAGATAGAGGCAAGAGAAGAGATCTGTGAAAATGGTAGTGCAAGATTTACCTGAGAATTTTATGGAGTAGGATGCAAGCAGACAGGTCCAGGCTGCTTTTTTTAATCCTCACTTATGTTTCAACAGCTTGTGAAATTCCTTGTTTGCACTCCTTTTGCAAATATTCATGGGCTCTTCTTGGTGCTATTACAGAAACACGTCAGAAGCCCAAAAGTTCATTTGAGTTCTGGGAAAGCATAGCATGGTTCTTTGATTTGTTACTGCACTACAGAATATTTGCTGCAAGGCTTTGTAAACATTTATCATAGAGTACAACTTCCCTGTTTAATGATTGCCTCTCAGTGCAGAACACGCATAGTAAGGCATAAGCTCCTTTATGAAATCATGAAGTGGAAGGCAGGTTTGCCTTTCTGCTACTTGACTTGCCTTTGAGAGACTCATGCTTTAATAATGCAAGGATTAAATGGACATTTTGCAACTCTTATACTTGAGTTGAAGATCTTGACTAAACTGCTGCTGGCTCAAACAGCTGTTCAGCCATAAAGGAAGTGCCATCATCTGTTCTACATATTCAGACTGAGTTGCCAGCAGGAATGAACTGCTTCTCCAGGCTACACAGGGTCTTTAACATGACCTTCATTGATTATGCTGAGCCTGTTCAAATCTTGTTGGAGTCTGTTTCAAGCTCTCAGTAGATTTAAATAGGCTGAGCATTAAGCTTTGAGTTTAGAAATTAAACCTGCTTGGTGAATGTGCTTTAAATGTCTGGTGTAGTGAAAAAAGCATGTGAAATGCTGCTGTGAAAATATCTAGACAGTAATACTTAGTGACAGATTCTTCTATGTCAGGAAAGGTGCCCACACCACTAAGATTATGACGATCCACACACACATAGCTCCTTTTTCATGTTTCAGGCATGTCTTTTACCTAGGCGGCCAGTCCATAGTTGCAAAAGTTCTCTGGCTTGTCCACTGGTCTGTTTGTTCATTGCATTGTCTGCAAAGAAAGACAGGTGTTTCTCAGTGATTGCTCTTGCATATTTTGAAACCATGGTTCTACATGGCATTTGTCAAATATGAAAAGAACTTACATGGTATTCTCAGTAGAAAAAAAAGGATATATTTCGTCTTGTAAGACAGGAGGTGCCTGTAAACCACTTTGATTAAACAAAAATGTAAATGCTGATCAACCATCCCAAAGAGACAATATTTCTGAAAAGATTAGTCCTTGCAGACAAATGAGAAAGTAGGTACTTTAATTTTAAAAAAACATTTTCCATATTGTAGAAACTAGTCTTGGTCTAGTACAGTAGGTACAAGGCACTCAGCAAATGGGGATGCAGTGATCCTCCCTAAGAGAATACACTTCTATTCTGTCACATATGCAGTGATATTTTGGCATCCTGATTTCCCACAAAGTCCAGTCACATTGCTTTATTGTTTACATCCTATACAACAGGTGTCTTTCAGAATCATCAGGGCAGGAGGAAGGGAAACATAAGGCTGATCTTCTTGTACCACTCATTTAGTGTGTCTCCTACCAAGTCATTTAGTTGGTTCTTGTCTCAGTTTCTTGGACAATAACATAGTTACAATAAAAGCTCAGCATTGTACAGCACTTCAGGAACCTCAGATGAAAAGCCCCATTAATGTCTCATTGCCTATCATGAGACAATGTCCTAGTTATCAATATGATGGCCTATATTGATATTAGTAAAAATTACCAAATCTTAGTCATTTCCACCACAGAGAATGTCCCAAGAGCAGCAAAGAACAACTCTGATTTTCCATGGCAGGAGGACAACATAGACTTTTCCCACTAGTCTGAGGAGCTTCTGGAGCTGAAAACCAAGTATCCGATGGCACCCCAGGTTGTGGAGAACACCAGTGTGGGTACAGAAGTACAAAAGATCTTTTGACACAGGGATTACATTATGGAGTAGGCACATAATCTTGCATTTTATCTTCTGGGGATCCTAAATGCATTCTTTCACCACAATGATTGTGCTTTAATAGTTAGGCCAATGTAATTTCCTCTGATTTTTTGCAGCGTGTCAATAACTAGACTAGGACCAGTATCACCATCACCTGAGCCCAGAATTTGTGCTGCCTAACTTCTCCCAGTAACCTCAGAGAGACAATTTGTGTGAACAAGGAAGGACTCATTCATGCTTGATGAGAGCCAAACGGTTCACATCCACATTAGCTTGAGCATCACAAATAATGTCCATGAAAAGGGCATAGTAACCCCATATGCCATGATATCCAGGCACTAGTTAGTTTCTGCATATTATGGATGTTGGGTTTTTTACTTTTATAACTTGTCAGTATACCTTTTTTGAGGGAGTAATCAGTCAGAAGGAATTTGGTAAGAATATTTCCTTCACTGATGGGACAGTAAAGGCACAGATCAAATGAGAACCCTTTGGATAAATAAGAAGATTCCAATAATTTGGTCATCCTTCATCTTAATGAGTCAACTGTTGTTCATGTCTTTGGACATACACAGTGCAAAAAAGGGATATGCATTGTTGTGTGCAAATATGCAATGTATATTTGTCAGGTATGTGTGTATACTAGGAACCATTGCTGAATAAGCAAATAGTATCTGCACTTCTTATTGCATGTCATATAAAATGCATCTGACTATCATTTCTCTTCGTCTTCCTGATGACAAGAGCTGTGTACAAAAGCTGATCTTATCAGGCCTTATCAGCTATATATTGCATTTATATTGAGGCACTATGATTTCACTGTTTAAACTCATTTGATCTCAGGGCTAGTAGTAGGAACTGCCTGCTGCCTGGCCCATCTCCGAGACATCCTGATGGAGGCAGTCCCAAAACTTCCAGAGGAGAAAACAAAGATCTACCAAGCTCTCTTGCAGCACCTGAGAACTCTAGCTGGAAAACAGACCAGGAGCATGGCAGTATGTATTCAGCAGTGACAGTAAATAAGCCAACACTACAGATGTATCTGTGTGAATGTCACTTACAATATATGGAGAAAAGCTGGGTGAGTCTGGGTTCATGCCTTGTAATGCTAAATAGTTAATACCATCACAAAAGTTGTATGAAATAACTGGGAGTCCTATGCTAATTAGCAGGGGCAAATATCCAGAGAACTGTAACCAGAGAAATTCCTGGTATCCCTGCTCACTGGCTGAGCAGAGAACTGAAAGAGGCTGAGCAAAGAAGAAGAGTGGGGTTCTCTGGTAAGGTACTGCACACCCTGCAGCCCAGCATACTTGATCTTGATTATCAATGCATAGCTGTTTAGCCATCATGTATTAGGCATCTCTGATCTTGTCCCTGATTTTCCTTTAAAATTCCCTTACCTCAATACCTTGTATTTCTTCCTTTAACTTAAGAGAATGGCCACCTCTTAGGAGGGTGGAAAGCAGAAAAGTAAACCTGTTCTCTCTCAACAGAGATGACATGAGACAGGACTTTTGAAGGGAGCAAAAAATGAAATCACATTAAAAAGTACGAATGTAGAACTTCAGTTAAGACTGAACAAAACAACTGTAAGTTCTTTCAACAGGTCTTTTAAGTGAATAAAATGAGGTTATGATACAGATCCCTGTTACACGTAAGAAGGACAAGCCTAAAAATAACCTCATTTTTTGTTAAAGTCTTTAGGAGGACACATTGTAGGCAGGGAATCAACCTGGGACTTGAACCCAATCTTATAATTTGGCAAATCTGTCCTCAACTTGGCATCAGAAGGTAAGCTTTGGACTCCCTGCCAAATATCTTTGCTGGACAGGCAGAACACTGCAACAGAGAATATGGCTATAGGTAAGTTTTCAAATGAAACACGACTGTGCATCTCCTAGATGAATTAGAATGGTACATGTTGCTGAATGGAGGACAACATTATCATGGTATTTGCCTGTTATTTTAACTGGCAAAAGTGTCTGCCAGTAGAAAACACTGTCTTCCCATTTCACAAGGCAAAATGAAACAACATCTAGCAATCTCATGAAAGCGAGGTGGGCAGGCCTGACAGGTAGAAAAGTCTCCTTTCTACACTGCCTTTGGCTATGTTGATCCATTTATCAAACAGGTTAGCTTTATCTTGTAACTCCACCACTGTTTGATTTTATTGCTTATATCTCTCTCATTTTAAGAAAATCTTCCATTCATGCAGACTTAGAGCCCAAGGAGGTCATTGTTTCTGTTCTTATCCCATACTCTATGAAGGTAAGACCCTGATGTTTCAGAGGTTTCATTCAGGTTCCTGTGTGTAGCTATTGGGAATATTTCCATTATCTTCAGTAGGCATTGAAAGATGGAGGTTACTACTGCTTTGGAAGTAGCTAAGAAACCTCTGGCATCCTTCCATCACCTCTCCCACTTCTTCCAGCTGGACATCATCATCTACTTCTTTGGGCCTCTTACTGTTTTTTCCCCCCTGCTTAAATGTGCACTTGCACCCCTTCCAGACACAGAAATTTGGGCTGCCTGAATATTGCAGGAAAAATGCCATATTGTCACACAGTTTTCAGCAATAAAGCTCATTTCTGGCCTCTTCTGACTAGAACAGTCCTAAGCTGTGGTTGCAACTACGTACAAAATAAGGTCCTAACTACTGTAACCAAAGGTGGCAGCATGTGGCTTTAGGGGCTAGGGGGTCAGAAAACAGTGTCATAGTTACTGTGTTCTTAGATGTCCCTCTAGTGGATCTGAGGAAAAGCACGGAGCAAGTAGAGGAAGACCCAACGACAAGTTAGTATGTTGTGATTGAAGTCAATGAGGTAGTGACCACAGGAGTCTCTGCCAACCTTGACTTGACATCAGTCCCCAGAGTAGCTGCCCACTGCAATACAGCATACCAAACATATGTGGTCTCATGCTGGAGGAGTGCTTTTGCCCCATGAGAGGCTGGCTGGCCGTGGCAGGTTTCCCCATTAAAAACAACAAGATTCTCATGAGGTGAAAGCTTGCAAAAGCATAATCTGTGTTGGCAGCAGCAACAGTGCTGTTGCTGCCCAGAAACTTTGAGCCTAAGTGGTGATTTGAGACAGAAACAGCCTGGAAGAGAAAATTAAGGAGGAATGGGTTAGTTCCCTCCACAAAGTAAAAGAAAAAAGAAATGCCAGCTTGCTTTGTCCCATGGCAAGTTGTGCCACAGAACTAAAGCTGTCACGAGGTATTTCAGAGACTTGCCTTTCAGAGACAGTTACACCTAAGAACAACAGAGGTGGAGGCAACAAAATGAACAGAAGATGATAGCACTGCTGGCAAACTCAAAAGGTCACTTTGAAGAGCAGAAAAATTGTCTGTCAGCTGTCTCATGAATAACATGAGATTAAGCAGCCTCACCACAGGAAATTAACACCATTCTGCAGGGAGGCTGCTTCTGCCACTCACTTTCATGCTGAATCGCCTGTTCGATTAACTCTGCTGACACAACAAAAAGGCACATGCACACTCTTTTTGCAGGACTTTTCAACAGAAAGTGTAGATGGAAACCTGGATGTCAGTTCTTCCTCTTGTCCCTGGCAGCTACTGGCTTTTAGTTTTGGGTAGCTTGATGTGTTACTTCAGTGAAGCAATATAAATCCTGTTGAGAGGATTTTCCATCTCTGACAAGACTCAGTGTTCAACATGAAATGTGAGTTTTACATTTGTCCCGAGAGTATCACATGCTCATAGTGACAGAGCTAACCTGCTAACCCCTACTTTAAAAGTTCTGTGGCTATCTGAGTCTGAAGTTTCTTTCTGGGGCTACAGAAAGGGCCCTTTATACACTTTCTTCAAAGGACTTACCTGTGCCTGATCATGAACGAAATTGCTATTATGTTTTCTTTTAAAATATATTGATTTGTCTCCAGAACAAAGTATTTCTGACAATAGAAAGCCCAGCTGTTTCTAGCACCTCCATCTGAAAATGCCATTACTGTAGCATAAAATGTAGAATCTCTGAGTGTAAAATCTTCACAAAATCAGGTTCCTTAGCACAGTGAGGTCTCCATGTCCTGGAGAAGAAAACACTATTTTCTAAGCTGGAATTCAATTTAGAGAACATACCAGCCATACATGAGGTGGCTTATACCAGGACTGCTTTTCCAGCACTCTGAAGTCATTAAACCACTAATAAAATTTAGAGTTTGGCATGTTTTCTTACATGTAGATAACCTCAGATAATGTCCTCTCCCTCAAATAATGTCCCTTCTTAGTATGTCTGTCTGCATAATTAGCTTAGTAATTCAAGAAAAATAAGTTTAACTGAAACAGTAATTCTAGCAAATGTTCTTTTAAATTGTTGCTTTCTTTGGACAATGGTAATACCTAAATAAAAGGAATAATAGATTTGTTTTCTTTCAATCAATTTCTGCCATTGATGGAATTTTTCCTTTATTTCCCATTAAGATGACTTTATTTCAGCTTTCAGACAGGTTGAAAGTCAGAAAAATGCTTTGTCCATAATGACTTCTGGAATCCAAGTCCTCTTCAGTCCAGGTACAGACAGCATTGTAGATCCGAGTATTATAAAATACTCAGAGGAGTGGAGGCATTGGCTCAACCACAGTCAGCGCAGGGAACTCCTGTGAGAAGCTCATAGGAAGATACTTTACATCTTTATGTATTTAAGCCAAATGCAGGAGTCATGGTGTGATCCATGGGGTCTTCCTGATTCTGCCAGTGGAGATCCCATCATCAGCCTCTCACAATCTGTATTTGACCTGTCCTCCCCAACAACAGGTTATTTCTTGATATAACCTGCTGATTCACTTATTACTTCCCACATACTTCACAATATCTTTAACTGCCTGTTATTTATAAAGTGTGACTTCATGTTAGTCTATTTTTCTACCAGGCAATAGAATGATCAGATAGATGCTGAACAAAGCTTGCAGACTGGTGCTGGAGGAAATTTTTATCCATCAGCTCTGGGTGGAAAAGTAGAATATAGAAGAACTTTGCTTCTCAGCTTCCTTTTCAGCTCAACTTCACTCCCAGCTTCTCCACCTACTCCCCCCCAGTGGCACAGGGGGACGGGGATGGCGGTGAGGTCAGTTCATCACACGTAGTCTCTGCCGCTTCTTCTTCCTAGGGAGAGGACTTTTCCCCGGCTCATGCGTGGGGTCCCACTCACGGGAGTCAGTCCTCCATGAACTTCTCCAACGTGAGTCCTTCCCACGGGCTACAGTTCTCCACAAACTGCTCCAGTGTGGGTCCATAACTTCCACGGGGTGCAGTCCCTCAGGAGCAGACTGCTCCAGCATTGGGTCCCCTGCGGGGTCACAAGTTCTGCCGGCAAACCTGTTTCGGCGTGGGCTCCTCCCCCCACGGGTCCGCAATGGCTTGCCAGGAACCTGATCTGGCGCAGGCTTCCCACGGGGTCACAGCCTCCTCCCTTCTGGCATCCACCCGCTCTGGCGTGGGGTCCTCCACGGGCTA
>BOSO01036009.1:0-29781 GCA_018403395.1 Gorsachius goisagi | reverse complement strand
GGGGACCTCATCAATACATGCAAATATCTTAAGGGTGGAAGTCAAGAGGATGGAGCCAGACTCTTTGCAGTCGTGTCCAGCAACAGAACAAGGGGCAATGGGTACAAACTGAGACATAAGAGGTTTCAGCTGAATATGAGGAAAAACTTCTTTACTCTGAGGGTGACAGAGCACTGAAAAAGGCTGCCCAGGGGGGTTGTGGAGTCTCCTTCTCTGGAGATATTCAAAGCCTGCCTGGATGAAGTCCTGTGTAACATGCTTTAGGATAACCTGCTTTAGCATGGGGGTTGGACTAGATGATCTCCCAAGCTCCCTTCCAACCCTTGCAATTGTGTGATTCTGTGAAAATGTCATGATAATTCTTGATTTATGAATGTTGGGCTTTTTCATAGCAATGGCAACATCCTTTGAAATCTGCACAATCTGTGGATAAAGAGTTTCTCTCAAATGGGCAGCACGTATAGCATGAATACTGTCTTTCCTTTGAAATCAGGCTACATTTTTGATTTTTTTTTATAGGATCCACTTGGCACTTGCCAGGTTAATTAAACTTTTTTTCCATAAAGTCGTTAGTTTTTCTTGTTTTATATAAGCAGGTTCATATGCAGTAGGCACTCCAAAGCTTCTCTAATTATATTGTTAAACATTCTGACAAATTTTCATTTATCAATATTCTGCTTACATTGCAAATAAAAATCCTACAGTAAGGATGCTTTAATTGATTGCATTTTAGTTTTCTCTAATAGAAGCTGAATGTTTTTAATGAAGTTTCCCTTCTTCATTTTCTTTTCTCCTATAATTTTGTGGAATCTAGATTCAGCTGGGTATTATACTCTATTTGTGTGTAGATTTGTATTGTCCACATGCTACAGATTTTTTTTTTTTCTTTTTAGAGGTGTCTGAAACTATAATCCTTAAAAAGATATCTATAAAACACGGTAAATGAACCTGGGTGGTTCACCAGAGCTAGGAAGCATTACTTGTTTTTTCTATGTCATTCTCTTAAGTATAACAGAAGAAGACTTGAGCTGAGCAGACAAGCTCATCACAACACATAGCCTACTTTCTTTATCCAGAGTACTCGTGCAGACCAGCTTGAGTGGAAGAGGACCTTGCAACAATATGGTACTTGGGACACAGTGAAAATCTTGTCTGATTGTTTGCCTTGCACACTTTTGTTTTGCTAACACTAAAAATAATTTCTTAGAGATTAGTGTTGCTGTATATCTTAGGCAGTGAAGAAACATATAGAGGTCTTCAATTTCTGGTGATGTTTATTGAAGGAAGAAAAATAAGCTGCTCAGGATTGCTAGTCCTTGATTTAGGTTCATTCATTTTAGCTTTTGCACTGATTTTGCTCTGAATGGTCTCTTCTAAACCTGTGGAAAAAAAATCCTCTGGAATACTTCACAAGGTTCATTAACTAGATACCATAGGTTTAGGTTTCTTACTAAATCTATTGTCATTGCCACTGTTATTTTTAGTATTCCATAACTGTTTATTGCTGTACTGGAATTTCTTTCACATATGTTTTCAGCCAGAAGGAGAATTAAATTTTCAACTCTTGGCTGATTAGGGGAAATGCTTTCCAAAATAAGGCAGCTGTAGGGCTCACCCTTTCTGAAACATCTCTTTGAAAATCTCTGGGTCAATTTACAACATATACACATTCTTGAAGAAACATTTCACTGGATTTTCTGTTTATGACAAGAAGGGACGCAGGAGTTTCTCAAATTCAAAGGTGGCTCCATTTTTCATTCTGTAATTTTGGAATTTCAAAATTTAGATATCAGCTGAAGGTTAAAAATTCTGTTCAACAAATTAAAAATGCAATTCTTCAGATCATTTTATGTTAAATCATTAGAGAATTACTATAATTTTTATGCTCATCTCACCTTTCTTTGATCCCATCCACCTTTCTGGTACTTTGTGGCATCCCTGCAAAGGCCATCACATTAATGATTAAAAAATTGAGGGCATTCTGCTACAATAAAAAACCAACACAGTTTGACCTAAAGATTATTTTTATTAAATGTCTTGGTCAGGAATAAAATTATTTGTATAAAATATCAAACTGCATGATCTAAAAAGCTCTCAGTTCTGAAAGAAACAGAAAATTAAAGAGAGAATAAGCAACTTCTCAAAGATGGTATTTAGGCCTAAACATTTTAATTGCAAATGCTGTTTCTATAGTTCATTAAGAACAGTGCAGTGACAAGAATTAACTCATTAAGCTTCAATGTTAACTTACTAATTTGGGTATACCTCTAAAACGGTTTCAAAATTGTGTATGCCATGTAGCTATGATTTGGCATTAACACCCAATGAAGACATAATACTACAGAGTCAACTACTCATGTAATTAGACAAAAGAGTTATAAAAGTACTAATCAAGTAGTCGTAATCAAGCTGTATCTGAAAACTTAAGGTGGAAGCATACTTCAGTTCAGTACAAGTTTTCTTGCCTACCATTTCAAGCCATTGACAGCTGTTTGGACCATCTTTAAACTTGGACAGCTTTAAACTAGGCTGGATCAATATGAAATACACAATCTAGTTCTGACATGCATTCACATTAGAGTAGCTGATTCCTTTAAAACTGCAAATTGAAAAACCAATATGAAAAATAAATCTTTAAGATGAATATATCAAATCACTGTAAGATCCCAAGGCCTGATTATCAATCTGATGGGCAGTTTCAGGGGAACAGGTTTATGTATGATACAGCTCTCATCATATTTTTGTAGAACTGTATAAAGGTGCATACCACTACTTTCATATGGTTTCATTAAATTTTGCCTCTTACTGATTATCAAAACTTAGTGGTGGGTGTTTCCAAGAGTTCGTTTGAAAAATCATGGGTTATATAGTCAAGAAAATTGATATCTCCTTAGGGAAAATGAAAAAAAAAATGGCTTTGAAATGTATTAGAAGGTAGAAATTTTACCACTTTTTGAACTTTTGAGGGAAATGGTTTAAGACCTTAAACTGCTTGTGCTATTCCAGAGAAATTTGGGAAGTATTACATACATATCACATTCTCACTATAATGTGAGGTAGTCTTCTGGGTTGTGGAAGTTATAAACCTTGGTTATGACTGTCACTGGAGCAAGGTGGTTTTGAAATGAATGGACAGTCTTTGATGATTAAGTGACTTCTTTAAATGTCTGAATTTTAATTAGATGATTTGGCTAAACTAACATTAGCAATCCCATGATTCCACTGGAAGAACCACTTGACTGGTGATAAATTTGGATCTGTGTTTAAGAATCCCTAGATTCATGTTTATTAGCAATGTGCACCTACCCAAATTGGCATGGATAAAATTTTGTCTTTGTAATAATAATGAGATAAGATGGTGGAACCTAATGAACTGATTTGTTATCTCTTGACAAGTGTAATATTTTATGCTGTGCTCATGTTATTTTACAGTAAAAGCTCTACCAGTTAATCATCATCTTCGCTTTCTGTATCTTTTTTAACCTTTTTTTCTTTATTTCTGTCCTTTTTTTTTTAAATCTTAAATGCTTATAATGGCTGTACAGATTATACTTTAAACTAAGGAACCCTAATCTAAAGAACAAGAAAATAACAGAGGGGATTGGTAAATAGTGTTATTCAATTATCATGTCTTTCATCTTTCTCCTGGTCTTTCTTGCCTTTTCACCTTGATCTATCATGGAAGTCCATGTGGAATCAACCAAATAGAGACATTAAAAAAACCAAGCATTTGTCATAAATAAAGATACAATGCATCGTCCTTTGTGTGGACCTGGTTTTCATACAGCATAACAAATGGCCTTCCAGAGTATATGTTGGATATAGACATTTGGAAATTAGAGGTCACTGACTCAGACATTGTTGTGAAGATGTCATAATGTTAGACCATTTCTAGTCTGCATAGGAATAATGAGTGCAACTGAGCAGTAGATGAAGAAAAAGTATTTCCAGATGTTTTACGAAGTCACACGTATCTGTTTTCTAAGCTGTATGTAAAAATTAAGTGAAAAAATGTTGAGGTTTTTTTCATAAATGAGTTAGATACTTGGTAGCTGGATCATACATAATGAGTTTCTGATAGTTTAGGCAGAAACCTTTACAGCCCAGAAAGGATATATGCTTTATGGCGGATGTGAGGATGTCTGAAAAGGGACTTAATTTCTGCATTGTATACAACTGGGTTTTAATAATTTATTTTCTGTGTGACATTCATATTGTGAAAATTTACACTTATGTGCACATGCAGGCTCCACCTGAATCCTGAACTTATTCTTGAAAGGGCGTTGGAGACTTTCTGGGCTGTTAATATACTCTTGTTCACTTTCTGTTATGCTGGATTGGAATAAATGTCTAGAGCTTAAGGAGAATGAGAATTGACACAAAGCTTTACCTGTCTGCAAGGAAAAATAATTTTAAATGAATATGGAGGTCAGTGGAAAATTATTAATTTTATGCTCCAGTTACTTTTATTATTCAAATATAGCACCCATGTCACTGCAGCTATATGTGAAGGAAAAAACTGCATATCCATTTTTCTTCCAAAGCTGACTTTTTTTTTAAAACTCAATCTTTGTTTTACATATAAATTAAAATTCATTTCTCTTGTTATTAATAGTTTAAGTTCTTTCACTCATGCAATACTATGTGTGGCACTTCTCACTGCAAGGCATTTCAGAGACTTACATTTTTTATCACTCATTTTTCACATACACATTGCATGCTTAAGCATGAGAGGTTTAGAATAAGGAGCCTAAAATAATACATGTTACCTAAAAGGAAGCAAAGACCATTCCCCTCAGAGCAAAGCTGTGGGTAACGGGTCTGGGAAGTGACAAACTGTGAGTATGCACAGTTTGCACTGTCTTTGTGCTGTGACACACATCCTATGGCAGTACGCATCCCTTCATGGGTTTAGCCTGGTGTCATGACTGCCCTGAAGAGTGGCCAGGAAAGGGGAGAACATGCTTGGGCAAAGGCAACATGGGAGGAGGAGGAGATCTCTGCTCAGGGTATTGACCCCCATGCGATGAGGCAGGGCTGAATCTAGCCTGGAAATTAAGAGAGACAATCATTAGGCCAGGAGAGATACACAGGAGGAGCTTTGTTTTAAAAAGAAAAACATTAAGCAGAATGATTTATAATGTTATCCTTCAGTATCCATTACTATAGCATGATCATCCAGGCTCCAGAGATGTTTTGATTCATTACCAAAAGGAGTCAAAAGCCTAGCTATAGACAACCTTATTAAAATCATAAGTGAGCAAAAATGTACCATCTAATAACACGTATTCTACCTGCAAAACTTTGCATCTCAGAAGCCTGCTGTTTGTGGACTGGGAGTCCAAGTCATCTGCAAACTAGCATATTTAATGAAATGTTTCCACTGTAAGTACCACACTTAATACAAGATAAATATATTATAGGTTATTAGATATTCTGTTTCTCTTTTGGCAGAAAATTATTGTAGTTCTAGCAGTTAATGTTCAAAACAACTACTCAGAATTAGAATACAATAATATTACATGATAATTTTCAAAGAAACATGAAACAATGTTAAAATACAGAAGGTTAAAGCCATTAACTGTAGTCTGTATGTTTCATTTCTATGGCAGATTTAGTGAGTACTAAAAAAAGCTATTTAACATAACCCTTGTGATGATCAGAGTTTCTGGCAAAGTAGCTGTAAAGTTGACCTTTAAAAATATACACTGATTACTAGGTTTCTCGGTTTATTTTAGTGATAGTCAGAAACCACTTCTTGCCCATCTTTCTTCTTCTGCCAGGACTCCATCCTCTTCCTTTTGTTTCAGAACTTTCTCATTGTGCTTATTCCTTTTTCCTGGGAAACAGCAAACGACTTAAAAACGTTCAGCAATGCTCTAGTTATTTGTGCTAAATATCAAGCTCACAGTTAAAAGTACATTGGAGTTTTAAGAATGTCTTTAAAAAGTAGGATTTAAGGTTGTGCTTTAAAAAGTACTTAAGTGCTTTGCAGTATAAGAAGGCTTTTCTATATCAGGGTTGCAGGGATCAATGCGCAGTTAAATCTTTCCTCTTGCACACAAAGATATTGTGGCATGTAATTACAATATGCCTTGGCCTCCTTCATGTACCTGCCAGCTGACCCAAATTCAAAACACCCCAATTGAGAGAACCATTATATAAGCTCCAGAGAAGTGGTAAACACGTTGCTACTCCTATTACTCTGACCTTAAGTTCGGAAATACTTACTTGAAGTTACAATGAATTTATTTCTCTTTGCAGTGTGAAAGGATAAGGAGGATTTGGCCTTTAATTTGTAACAAATGTGCTTCTACGGGATTACAAAGGCTTTAACCAGCCATTGTGCATAATAATATTACTCTTCACTTTCCTGATCATTTACTTTAGTGACAGCCAGCATATCCATTGCTGTGACAACCTGTCACTTATTTAAAAAATGTAGCAACATGATGCAGTATGCTTAATAGCTAACTTAAGCAGGCACCTGCAGCTACAAATCATCTGGAAAAAAAAATCAGCTACTGAAATACACTTTGAACCACACTCACCAAACTTACGTTATCTTGAAGTGACAAGAGGAGCAACTTCCAAATGATGGAAGAGCCCATGTTATCTATCAGTCGTGGAAAGTTCAACCCCAATGGACAAAAGCAAGACTTTAGCTATTTTTCCTGCAGTGATGGACTACAGCTCCAGAGTAATCCTTCAGCTAACAAGATCCTGGTTCTATTAGGATAGTCTCATGCTTTGTAAGCTGGTACTCAGAGATTAGATACCAAATACAGAGTGAGAACTGACAAAGTGAAGTTCAAAAGTATCCCTCATTGCTTGACAATATTCTGTAAGGATTAAAAAGTACACTCATTTGTTCTGTATCTCATGTGGCTTATTATTGCTTTTATAACCTCCTGGTAGAGTCAGATTTGTGAAGGACATGCATATGCTTGTCCTTTGTTTTTGCTATGGCCAATGTGTTGCTTTTCTACTTTACATTATTGCATATGCTGGATTTCACATCCTCTGTCAGGGAACAGAGCCATACTTTGCTAGATAATGCAGAATCAAAAAATATAAGGAAGAGTTTGCAAGTTAAGGCTTTGATTTTACTATTTCTCTTACAAACCTAACTTTCACAAAGAGAAACAGGTTATAAAATGTGAAGGGGTCAGGTAGAACATGTTGTATAAGGAAGACAAACAAAAGCAACTAAAGTACTGGGATGAACAAAAGTAGGAGGATTATACCATCAGAAAGTAAAGAGTTTAATAGGAAAGCAGAGTTCCCCACTTGCCCAATTAATCCGGGATCTAATTTTCCAGTGCTGTCTCTCAACTTTTTTTGAAAAGAATGAGGAAGAAAATTGCTGTATGCTCAAGAAATCTCCTCCACAAAATGAACAATCTAACCATTTCAAGAGTTTTGTCTTTTTTTTTAAGTTTAGAAGATCATGCTGTGAAATTGTTCTGTTAGAATCAAAAATGGATTTCTCTCTGAAACCTGTACAAAGTTGAATCACACCCCTGGAGATCTGCCAAACTACCTGAAAATAATTTGAACAACCAGTGATCCATGTGGTGTGACCTTTACCTCCTCACTCTCTGCCTGCTTTTGTTCATGGCTTGCATTTTTTCTTTGATTGCATGGTTGCTGCTTGAATAAGGAAGGATGACTAATTGTTTAAAAATATTTTGAACACCTTTTGAAGCACTCCATTATGGCAGGTTATATCAATGCTGTAATGCTTCACTTTGTCTACTCTCCTATTATGTTAATGACAAGCGAACTGAATAGGTTACATGTTCAATGCAGTGTGAAGGGTACTTGATGCACAGCTCCTATTAATAATAATAACAAAAAATCAGTGTGACTAATTTCCTGTACTGTGATAATATTAATATTTTCAGTTTTCTTAGTTCTTTGCAAACATTTGCTGTTAATCCACACGAGAACCTTGGGAGGCAGTTTTACCTTTCTATACTACTGAAAACCTGCAAATTCAGATTTTGTTCTCTAATAAATCTGGCCAGATTTTGAAAGGTTTTCAGCACAAAGGAGTGTCTTTCAGTGAATTGTAGTTATCTCTAAACTCAGGTTATTTTATTGGAATCTCCAAGTATGGATTTAGAAGTGTAAGTATGTTCACTGTGGAGAGGAGAGGGGAAAAATGCAGCCCAAATGTCTGAGTATAAATATTTGAATTCCCTCCATCACTGTGTTCTGCTTAGCCCTTTGAGCTCCATATATTTCCAACTTAATGCTTAAAAATAATTCTTTTGCCATCAGGGAAAACTGAGCATGAAAGAAATAGTTGCTTTTTTTTCCTGCTCTATGTAGGCAAGTATCCAAAATGCAAGTGTCCATTTTTCAGAAATGGCTAGAGATTGTCATTGCTTTGAGACATAATTGTTATGATGTTAAGGGGGGGGGGGGAGAAATAAAAAATGGGAAAGCTCTATGTGAGGAGTGAAATGGTTGCCTATGAAACCCAGACAGCAGCAGCAGCAGATTGCTCCAAGCTTCTAACCATTTACCACCTACCACCACTTTGTCAGAGCTCTTGACACAACTCAGCATTTGTTTCCATAAGGGTTTTCACACTCGTAGCACAAACATTATTAAATTAAATTAAACTGCAGATAGAGGCTATTATCGGAAGCAAGCAGTGATTTTTTTTTAACAAAATGAGGCATTGTAGAGTGTCCCATCTTATGCTGGTGTGCATCTATTCTCTGAAAACCAGATATCCAGGTGGATATCAGACAGAAAAGCATACAGCTTCAGAGGAACATAAGAAGAGCCATGCAGGATCATGTCAAAGATCTCAAATCACCAGTTCTTTAAAATCTTAGCTTAATTGTTATTTTATGTGGTTTTTTTCTTCTGCCAAATAATGTTTTAAATGCAAATAAAATTTACAATCAGGCTCACTCTGCTTGATTACTTTTGGATTGGACTGTGCAGGTATTGGCTACCGTCACATTTTCAGGCCCTTCTCATTAACTGAAGCAGTAAAGAAAGGGCATAGTTAACCAGTTGCAGATTCTCCAGTTGAAGAATTCTTCAGAGCATCTCCCAGTCAGGCAGATGGTTCCAGGCCAGTTCAGTCAAAAGCTGAAATCCACTTTTTCATTTGTTTTAAGCACTCTTTAGTTCTCCACTGAGTTTCTGAAAACATCCAGTCTCTTTTCTGGTGGATGAGATACAACAACTTTGCTTTTAGCTCACTGATTGCATCAGCCCTTGTATCTTATCTCCAGAGTAAAAGAAGGGATGGGTTTGCAAGGTTTTAAGAAACATTTTGCAGGACACTGGTGTACAGGAGGTTGTGTGATTTCTTGATTTTTTGTGTTACATTTACTTACCTTTTGTCAAATCTAAGCTGTAAATCTCACAAAGACAAGATCCAGTTTGAGACTGTGATTATAAAGCCTCCATTTAGTTCAGTCAGAGTACTAACCACTAAATGTTCCAGGCAGTGTCAGGTGGCAAATATATGCAAGTGAATTGAATTTATCTGGAAATCTTTGAGGGGTATGTATTAAACACCAGCAGGTAGGACAGGTTTATTTGTCTGAGAGTATAGGTTCTTCACCAATATTATGTAAAACTCAACAAAAATCTAAGCCCAAATCTCCAAAGTACAACTTTTTTGAGAGGTGTCTCTGGTTTCATCAGTTTGGCCCACTGCCCCAGCTGGGCACAAAGGGTGAGGAATTTATATCCCAGTGATATTTCAGGATGACAGCAAAACAGTGAAGGAAATTTCAAAGACAGACCACAAAGCACCTCTGTTTTGATAGAGGATCTCACCAGGCACCACCACCAGCATGGAAGCAGCATGTGGCAGAGTGGGACCATTTAATTCTAGTGAGAGAGATGTGTAATACAAAATCAATTACAGAAGATTATGTGAGACAATGATATTGGGTCTGGGGAGTCACTGGTAAGGACAAATACACATAATTTTATTTTCTCATTACCTGGTTATTTGTGGTGGATATAAGCTTGTAAAACAGTATGGACAGACCTGGTGTGCACACAAGTCAGGGATGCAAAAAAAAATGTGATGAATAAAAGTGGGTCTAAAGTTTTGCCACATCAGGCATAAAAAGGTCCACTTCAAAGGGGAATTGCCTTTCTTGCCTTCTTTCTACAGCCCTTTGCACCTAGCAGAAGAGCATGGGTGATGATTTTCTTAGTGGAAATGGTCCAGCAGACTTCCCTCACCGGTCATAATCCATATTGGCTCTTTGTGTGAGATGCTCATGTTGATAACAATTTTAGAAGCAGTGTGTGGCTGTCAAAAATCAAAGACTGGAAGCTCCTAGTATGAGCAAGGTGGGTCCGACTGTCAATGTCAGATGATGGGAACAATCATGAATGCTAGAGAGGGAATAGTAATCAGACAGCTGATTAAGGAGAGAAATAACTATGGAGAAAACTGACTATGGGAAAGGAAGCCAGTGCTTATCAGTGGTAGCATGAGACAAGTTGCTACAAGATGCCTAAAGTGCCAAAAGAAATGTGGGTGTAATTGTCTCCTCTAGCTTCAAGAAGTGTTGATAGGGCAAAATGCAGTTACAGAGTGGGTGTTTGGGAAAACTGAGAGTTGAGCAATGAAAAAGCAAAGAGGCAAAGGATGGCAGACAGGTCTCTGAGGCAGAGCAGTGAGAAACAAGCAGTAGGTAAAGCTGGACATGGAGACAAATGGCAACACACAGGCAAAGGGGAGCAAAGTGGAGGATGGAGGAAACATCCCATCCCAGAGCAGAAGAAATGAGAGAGTCCACATGAAAGAGATGGAAGTTCTGTTTGAAGGATTAAGGGTTCAGAGGAAGGAGGTGGTTTGACTCAGGCAAGATCGCGCTGTTCAAGTGCCATTGCTAACTGCAGAGGTCTGCAGAGGCTCCTTATTGTCTGATCAGCTGTTTCCAAATGAAAAGGTGGTCTAAAGAAAAATAATGTGTAATGAATGTGAGGAGAAATTAGAAATTATACATTTGTAATTTCTTCCATTAAACTTCAGCTTTATTCCCCAGATAAATGCCCATGGATTCTGTTGTATGGAGTGCTGTCTTACTGTAGGTCAGACCAAGAAATGTATTTACTTTTCTAATAATGTATTTTTAGAGTCTTTTACCATTGGGGGTGGGGGGGAACCACTCTCTTTACTGTCATAAAAGTCCTATGAAAATTGATGCCACTCTGCTACACGTTACTTTGCCTTCTTTTTTTCCTATTCTGCATAGCATGTCGCTAAGTAATGTCATTTCTCCTTTAGACCTCTTTATATAGTATCAATCAATTCATGAAGATGAGAGTATATTTGTCTCCCGTATGCACCATCATGCCAAACTGCTGGAGACTGCTATCATGCTTGCAGAGCCTTACAGCTAAATTGCAACAAATACCAATCGGATTTCATATTATGTTGTCTTCAAGACAAAATGTGTTTATCATGATCAACATTAATGTGGAAAAATAAAATAATTGATAATAATTTATAATTTATTACAACACTTTGTCAAATTTTACATTGTTCTTCCTTTTCATTGTTTTAATTATGTTTCTTCAATAGGAGTACATTGGTTTTAATGTGCTTGGATGGTAATAATATTAGTTGGTTTTAACAATATAATATTATAACTGTCCCAGTTTATTTTGATGTGCAATATTTTGAGGAATATTAACCAAACTAATAATGGTGGAGCATCTCAAAATGAACAATACAGAAACCAAACAAGTATTCAACTGCATTTTCGTTACAGTTGGTACTGTAATTCAAAGACCGTGCTTGATTATACATTAATTTGTAGTGCATAGTGATGTATTATTTTGCTAAGATCTACTGTAATTAAAATGTCTTATAGTGAAAAATACTGCACAAACATTGAAAACACCTCTGCTTTTAGTGAAATGAGTGAGAATTTTTCTTTTTATTTTTGTGAATTCAGGAAAACACTGCCTTTGTTTTCTCTCTCATTTTTGTATTATGCAGGACAATCACAGCAAACCTCCTGTTTGGAGGGAAAAAAACCCAAATCTGTTGTTAGGGTGTACAACCATGAAAGGAGACACCTCCCTCAACTGCTCAAGTCTGAGATTTTGAATGTCATACCACCTATCTGAGCTACTCCATTCCCTCCTGTTGTTCCTTCCAAGCCTCTTCACTCTGTGGAACATAGATTCACATTATAGTGTTTTGCACTAGACCATAAATAATAGGGCTTCTGTATCTATGGGACCTTCAAGTCCTGTTATAATACATACAATGATAATGAAGGAATTGGAGATGGATGTTTCTGTCAAAGTGGAAAATTAGTTTCAATAGCAAAGTTTTAACTGTGTTTGAGCACATTGTTGTCATATGATTAGTCCCCTGGCAGCTACCAGGATTACCCAAATGCTTTGCATGCCTTGGGACTCCGTACAGTGCAGGACTGAGTCCTTAATTAATATTTATGTATAATAATCAATATGCATATCTATACAAGTAGTATACATTTGTATAAGTTATTTGTAATGTTGTCTGTATATTCTGAGGTCAGAAAGGTACCTAGCCTCCTGATCTGCTGTTGTAATAGCTCACAGCCAGTGGATTGGAGAGTGACAAGACAAATATGACACATAAGTTGCTTGTATTGAGTAAAACACAATATATTTGCATGGAAAGGACAAAAGGGAAAATGTCAGTGCAGAAGCAACTAATAAAAATAATTAAGGAAAACAAGAATTGCAGACTGGTAGAGAGAGAAATTTTTATTTTTTTTTAAATATGCTGTGAAGAAGCCTTTTGAGGAAGGAATAATTAAGCAGTGCATTCATGAAGAAAAGAACAGAATAGCAGAAGGAAAAGAGCAAACAAGATAAACAGAAGTTATGTTTAGGGATTTGCGCAGACCGTTACGCTAACAAAGACTATAATAGAAATTCTGATGTGGTGAGTAATAAAATAAACCACTGTATGTAATGTATGGTTAGATTTTCCAAAGCATTTTGCATCCTTGAGATCTGATTTTTAAAGGAGTTAAAACTGCTTATTACATTCCTCATTGTATGCAAAGCAAGTTCTTGGTGGTTCAACTTTTTGCCTTACACATCACAACAAGCACAGTAGATAATTCCTCTTCAACTTCTGTCTCTGCCTTTGTGCCACTACAGCTGCATCTATGCAGCCAGCCTGGATCCCTAAAGAGTATTTAGTACATAGCACTAGAAAGGATGGACCACATCGCTTCCAATTATATGTGGTTACAGTAGGAGCTATTTGAAATGTAGCTATTTTGGAAACCTGGTGTGTTGTTTTTACTATCCAAAGACACTAGATATGGAGATTATATTTTTGAGTTTTGCATCTGTTGGAGACATCACACCAAAGCATGATTTATGAGGGAGATGATCAATGTGGTAAAACTTGAAAATGAGAACTGGCCTGTGTAAAAACTTAGGCCAAAAAAATGAACAATTATAGACAAATTTTAAAATACTACCAGCAGCATCCAGCTCATTTGGAGAGTTTTGGCTTGCTTTCTGGAATTCAAGAATGGACTAACTATGTATCAAATGCAAAAGATTGCCCTGTACAAGACAAATGGAAGACATTGCTAATTTTAAGACTAAATTGATATATCAGTTTAACATTCTATATAATAATGTATTCTTTGCCTACAGAAAATTCTTTGACAGAAACAGATCAAGACAATAATTTGTAGTTTAAACAAAAATCTGTAAATAAGTGTGTTGCATAGCAAACTGCTTACTATTTTCTATCAAAACAAAAATCTCACTGAAACTTATATAAACTTTGACTCATCTACTGGTATTATCTTTTCCTATCAGTTATGGACACTCTATTATAAAAAGAATAGGCGGTATACTTTTATATCATTAAATAAAAGTAAGAAAACTTTACTTAGAATTTCTTCATCACCATTGCATGCAGAGGGTAAGTTTAGCTAAACAGCATGTTCTTTATATAACTTTTGGCCAATGCCAAGTGAAATACCCCAATGTATGTATTTGATTTCCCTGTCAGATAGAAGCAAACAGGCTTATTAATTATAATAAGTCTGTGGGGTTTTAAGGCTGTCATGTCAGTCTGGATATACAGTTGGCCATCGATAACACAGCTTTGACTCAGCATGACACTTCTTACCTTGCCAAGCATGAAAAGTACAAGTAACGAGACTTGCAAAATGAAATATTGCCTGACAGAAACCTGCCTTCTAGACTGCAGAATCCTGGTATAAAGCCACCTTGACAAAAAGTGTATCACTCTTAGGACCCTTCAAATTAGTGGAGTGATGCAGCTTTATTATCAGACATTGTTCAGTTCATCATAAACGTCTCACTGCCACTGCACCTTATGTGTGAAAGGGCCTACATAAAAGCACACTATATTCCAATCTAATTCACACAATGGCTTTCTTGGTAATTAAGATCCAAGCACTGTTAAATTTCTAGGGGTTTTCTATTACCTGTATGAATGAAATGATTTAGAATGGCTAGACTAAAATAGTTGGTGTCACTGTTTAAGAAGAGGAGTGAAAAGGGATCTTTAAAAAGGAATAAATAAGATTGATTTAGAGACTCAATTTATTACTGAATGACCACCCCAAATTGATCTGAAAAAAATAGATGGAAAGAAGATCTTTATAACTTTTCAGCTGATAGCAGTACATCTTTAAAAGCCAGCATTAAAAGGCTGTTCAGTGGCCATAAATATAAGCCAGTTTGCAATAAGATAGTGCTATTGCACAGAGACTGGAATTTGATGATGACAATTGGTTTTGTGGTGCTTCAGATTTTTGGAGGGAATCTAGTCACTCTGTTCTTTATTACGTATTCTGTACCCAAGGATATTCATGAATGTTTCCATACGGAGAACCTGACCAGAAAAATATTCATAGCAGCAACTTGAAGGCCAAAATTCGCCCCCCTCCCCACCAGCCATACTACCTAGCTGCATAAACTGCTCCCAGAGACCAAGAAAATTCTTTGACTGGCATACTGGGAGAAGGGAGGAGAAGACTTAGCTCCTACCTCTTAAGGCCTTAAGGACATGAAGGTATACAGTATGGAGGACTCACATGCAGCAAAGTTCTCATTTCTCATTTGGTGAGTATAAAGTCTGTAATATTATTCAGAAATAAATGCATGAGACAGTATACTTCAACCTAAGACCAGTCCCCAGTGCTAGCGAGCACCTCTTAAAAAACTGCAAAAGAAGAGATTGTACAGTTTTGTCATTTATGGCATTGCCATCAGTATTCTGAATAGGTTGGGACAAAAGCTGAAGCAGGGAGAAGCTGCTTCAAAGAGCTCAAGCAGTCCCTATCTGTATCTGAAAGCATGGTGTTGGGAAAGTGACTTTCGGTAAGTAAATCAAAGCCAGGATGATAGAGCAAACAGCCTGCTAGATCTAAGGACACTGGATGGACAACGGTGGAAACCCTAAAGGGGGCCTGCTACTAGATCAAGAGTAAGAATTCCTACCTGGGAAAAAAAAGAACTGCTCTTGTCTTAGGGAGGAAGCTCTTGTTCTTAACAGGGAAGTGTAAGGCAGCCCACAATCCCATATGTAGCCCAATGGATAGGGAAATTCTATCATCTTCTGGGAGGAAGATATATCAGCCTCTTACAATGCAACTCTAGAAAGCCTTCAGTCACTAGACTGAGTATGTCCACGCATTAGACTTTCCCTTCTTATATGAAGTACATGAGTTTAAAGTGGGATACCACCTTCTGGTTGGTATCACAGACTAGCAGCTCAACTAGCTAAATCCCAACAGTGTGCAGCTCACCACAGACATTTCCATCCAGGAACACGTGTTAGAAGATGCAACAGCCAGAAAGTAGCTTCTCTCCTGGTCTGCCTGGCAAGCAAAACTTCTCCACCCAGTGAAGGAGATGACTGTTCCTATGGTAAGGGTCATTCCCTCAAAACTGGATAACTGTGTAGAGGAAGATATAAAAGACTGGAGTTACTATCAGGTCAGTTGAAAGTGCAACAAGAGACCATGACTATGTTCCAAACTGTGCCAGGTTACCACAGTCAAGAAAAAGAAAAGAAAAAAAAAAAAAAAAAAGGGAAGGGGGGCAAAAAAAGGAAAAGAAAAAAAAAAAGAAAAAGGAAATTAACCCCCAGCTTTTGAACATAAATCCTATTACACTGAGCAGAAAAAAATACTTTCTATTTTTGGGAGGATATGTTTCACTTTAATATCTCTATTTTTTGTGAATGGATATCTGTGTTGGTGTATCAATTATTTCATGACATCAGTACAAAATCATACCAGTCAATAGGCTTTTTTGAGCTAAAAAGTAACTAGTTGAAATAGGCCTTGTATATATTTATTTTACCATACCTTTGATGTTAGATTTGTTGAAAGAGTCCACGATGCTGTGTCAGATGATAGCACTGCTATGGACAATAGAACCCATCAGAAGTGGGTTGAAAGGATGGGGCATGAAGCAGTCACCACAACTGCTGTATTTTGTTACTAGCTACTATGGGACTGAGGTGCTTCCATAGTCTCACTTTTTTTGTGTAAGTTTTAAAACAAGAATTGACCTTTCTAGCTAGATCAGAATATTGCTGTGGTCAGAAGCAGGCCAAGAGTCTTAAATAAAAGTTTCTCTTCCACATATCTGGTCAATGAAAGATGAACACTGATTCCTCGATATCATATTAATTTGGTAATCTGAATTTATTGGTTTAATCTTAACTGTAATTTCTGCTCATGTTAATATTTATTATTTCAGTCTTTTTTCACTCAGAAGAGGTGGAGAACAAGCTCTCAGAACTCATGTCCCATACTGCTTTCTGATGGATGTACATTGGATGTATGTACATTGATCATCACAACTGAATTCAGGTAAAAGATTTGCATACCTCTTAGCTCTGCTTCCAAATAAATGGCTACGTCTTTCACAACCACAGAATCACAGAATCACGGAGGGGTTGGAAGGGACCTATGGAGATCATCTTTTTCGACCGACCCGCTCAAGCAAGGTCACCTAGAGCAGACTGCCCAAGAACATATCCAGATGGCTTTTGAATATCTCCAAGGTGGGAGACTCCACAGTCTCCTTGGGCAATTTGTGTCGGTGCTTAGTCACCCTCACAGTAAAAAAGTGCTTCCTGATGTTTAGAGGCAGCCTCCTGTGTTTCAGTTTGTGCCCATTGCCTTTGGCCCTGTCACTGGGTGCCTCTGGCCCTGTCACTGGGCAGCACTGAAAAATAGCCTGGCTCTGTCCTTGCACCCTTTCTTCAGGTATTTATAGCATTAATAAGATCCCCCTGAGCCTTCTCTTCTCCAGGTTGTATAGTCCCAGCTCTCAGCATTTACTCATAGGAGAGATGCTCTAATTCTTTACCATCTTAGTGGCCCTTCGCTGGACTCTCTTCACTATGTCCATGTCTCTCTTGTATTGAAGAGCCCAGAACTAGTCACAGTACTTGAGGTGGGGTGTCACCAGTTCTCAACAGAGGTGAAGGATCATGGCCCTCCACCTGCTGACAGCACTCTTCTTAATGCAGCCCAGAATAGTATTGGCCTTCCTTGCCACAAGGGCATACTGCTGGCTTATGTGCAATTTGGGTGTCCACCAGGACCACAGGTCTTTTTCTGCATGATGTTTGTGTAACTTTAAGTAGGTGATTCAGTTGCATTTGAGACTGGATCCCTTAACTATCTCTGCTTCATTCAGATTTTTGTTATCCTTGCAGTTGCCTGTTACTGTTCCATTATCTTTGCAGAATTATCAGATTATCTGTAAATGGATCATCTAATAAACTAAAAACCTGGAGCTTTTAGTTTTAGGTCCAATGATTATGTCATTTTACAGTTGGAGAGCTATGGGGTTTTTAAAATTTTTATTTTTACTTTGGTTTTTAAACTCAAGGAGTTAAATGTCTGTTCCCTGTTATTTAGAGAACACTCAGCCTTCTTATATCCACCTCGTTATCAAAAATGAATGAGTAATTTCTGTAAAGTTTTATACCCTTTCATAGAAAGGAACTACTTCACTGGGCTCATGTGCAAGCCACTGTATTTCTGTGCCTCTTAACAACCATTTCTATGATGCTTCTAACTGTGAAAGGCAAACTGAGTTGACTCCTGTATTAACTGTTTCTTACTTTTACCTTTCTTAATGCCTGTGTGTTCTTACCCATGGCAGTTCTTATGCTCCAAGCTTAATGGAGCATGGGTATACCTTCAGTAATGATTGGTAAGGATTTGGGTTTTTGTGGCCACTATGGTAACAATTAAATTAATTGTTAAAGTGAGTCACAGATTCTTTCTTTATGCTCTGCTGTGCCTTTTCATCTCCAGTCTCCAAGTAAATCATAAAGCTCTTGTGCATCTTGTGCATCTTGTGCATCTTCCATGGACTTTTCTTCAAAGACTCAGTGAGGTGTTCATTTATGTTGTCTGACACTAGATAAAGGGGCAGAAGGCTCCTCATCCTCTTTCATGAGGAACCTCTCCTTCACAAAAGAGTAAAGGTCAAAATAACAGTGTCAGGTAGAATCATCACACTGCCTTGCTCTGCCTTCTCCATGGGCAGAACATGATCTAGTGCAGCTTTACAAAATCTGACGTACTCTCCAGCCTCTCTTTTCCTTCAAAGCAGCTTCTTGTAATTTGGAAACAGATTAAAAAAGAAAAATTATACAGTTTTGGTTACTTGTGTTGGGGTACTGACAGATCAACCAACCTTGACCAAACTTATACTGAAGTTTGTATTACAACTTCCCTATCCACTCCTTCCCTCCTGTGACAGTCAACCAAGCATATTCAGCAGAAGAAAAGCTGGCTGACCCCTCAGCCCTTTCAATGCAAAGTGGGATGTTTTAGAGTAAAAGTATGGGCATAATAGTTTAAAATAAATGGCCAGCCTTTGCCCTGAGCCAGCTAAGGCCCCTTCAGACTTTCTCATCTGTCAGTGCTACTGTTGGAAACGGGAGTCTTCAGCAGATTAGAGAGATGAGATGGTGAACTCCTCACTAGATCTTGTCTGTCTTGCCCTGTGGTTAGTTTAAGTAGCTGGTGGAGGGATGATTACATCCCTACCTCATCTGCCCAAACTTCAAGGTCCCAGCTCAACTAAGAATCCATCGCCCTTCTCTTCATGCTCATGTATTCTCATCCTAACACACTTCTGTCAGCGTAAAATCTCTCTAATGGGTGTCACAAAAGGAGGAATTTACTGGTGTCCCATTTGAGAGGTAACTCACTCCTCCTTGTATTTAGTGAGGATGAATAATAGATAATGAGGTAGCACAGTCACCACTAGAGAGAGCTCTGATACTAGAATTATTATCAACACTATTTTATCTAAGTTCCTATTGTAGAGTTCAGGGGCAGTTGCTTGAATGGATGGAGTGTCAAAAAGGGAAGAGCAATACAAAAAGAAGGAGAGCAGTACAAAAAGGAGCTTCAGTGTGTTAGGGAGGATTTTAGACAATGTTATTGGACCATGATTGGCCTACAGAAATGGGAGACAATATTTTTCTAGTTTGGACTCTTTCCACTTTAATTCAGCAGGTTTTTGACACTCCACTTGCAATACTTATTGCTGCTCAGCTGCTCTGCTTCATGGTTTATGACTTGATATTGCTTTCAGAAGAATATAGGGTGAAAGTAGAATACTGGAATTTGCAGGGGAAAGTGATTTATGAATCATGCCATTTATTGGTAGCTTATACTTCAGTAAAAGTTTATGCAATTTTCAGAAGTAACTTGGTATATCTATGTATTTTTACTATTTAAATGGGAAATATCAATGAGCAGGGAAAGTACCTATATTCCTCTTTCATGACCACCAGAAAATAAAAATACCTGAGATGATACCAACACTGTCCAATAATGTTTGTGCCTTTATTATCATAATTTGATGCATCTTTACTGAATGGGGGATACAAATTATGCAAAGACAAAGACTAAGACTGGAAATATTTGAAAAACTAAGGCCAGGCAGACAATTCCATTGTTTATATAAATACTGCAGGAAGGGTACCACAAAGGCAATTTGGTCAATATTCTAATAGCCTCTTAAATGTGATCTGTCTTTGTCATTGCACCACAATGTAGGGGGAGGGCCAACACGACAATTTGTGTGAACTGTGTGAGTAAAACAAGGATCAAATATCCTGTGCCAAAGGTGACAAAATAGAAGCCAGTGCCCAAAGCCTGGATTTCAAAGCCATACTCGGTCTCCATTTATTCCATGTGCTTCTGAAGAACATACCCCCTCATCTTGGGGTCAATATCCCACAGCTAAGAAACGTGATTGTAGCTTCAGAATGTCTCGACTTTTGTTCCTTCTTATTTAGTTGGGATTTCTTTTTGCAAAAGACCCCTGACCTTCTTCATAAACTTCCTTCTGTGGGAGACTAAGAACAGACACTACCCTTCCACTTCCAGCATAAAGGGACAGTTGCTTTAGTTTTCTTCCAAGATAACTAGATGTTCCTCCATCCTCATCTGTAGCAGTCATCTACAAGTACAGGCAGGCTGCCCATCACCTCTTTCATTCCCAGCCAAATGCAATGTTTGTTAAACACAGCAGTTAGTAATCTCTGTACAAGAACTCTTAACAGATCACAAACTTGGGCAATTTCAGAATATTTCTGTGTTTTCATTGGGATGTGTGTGAGGGTTGAATAGGTCTTTCTTTTCATCCTCAGAACTGTTATCTTTATTGATTGTCTCTCCATTTTTGTGGAGAACACAGTACTGCAGTTTTTTTCTTATGTGCAAATTTTGCTTAACTTCAGACCCCCACAGGTCCGAAGAAGAATGTGTTAATTTGTCAGACCTCATCCCTTGAAGAAATTCCACAAGAGATATCAACAACATATTGACAGACCTAGTGGAGAATGTTACTAGTGTCTATCCTGATTTTTACTAGAAAATATAAGCTCATTTTGGATATTAGACATCGTTTATTTGGATAAATAAATGGCTGGCAGAGTTCAAGACAATGTAAAGTCCACAAGGCACCATGGTTCTATACATTTTTCAAAAATTCAGAGATGACAAAACTTTAGCCTAACTGACAACATGTATCAGGATGCTTTGAGACTGGAAAATGGAAAGGAAGAATTGGAATTCCATGAATTAAAAAAGAAGTTACAAGAGTTTCAGACTGTCATGTTTTAAATCCAGCTGGCAACTAAGCACCTCACAGCCGCTCACTCACTGTCCCTGCCCCCAGAGGGATGGGGGAGAGAATCAGAAGAGGAAAAGAAAACTCATGGGTTGAGATAATAATAGTTTAATAATTGAAATATAATAATAAAAATAGTAACAATAACAAAAACAACAACAACAACAACAACAATAATAATAATAATAATAATAATAATAATAATAATAATGAAAAGGAAAACTACAAGGGAGAAAGAGAGAGATAAAACCCAGGAAAAACAAGTAATGCAATTGCTCACCACCCACTGACTGACACCCAGCCAGGCACCAAGCAGCGATCGCTGCCCTCCATCCAACTCCCCCCAGTTTATATACTGAGTATGACATCATATGTTATGGAATACTTCTTTGGCCAGTTGGGGTCAGCTGTCCTGGCCGTGCCCTGGCTTCAGCTTCTTGTGCACCTGGCAGAGCATGGAAAGCTGAAAAAGTCCTTGACTGGTGTAAACACCACATAGCAACAACAGAAACATCAGTGTGTTATCAACATTCTTCTTGTACTAAATTCAAAACACAGCATTATGCCAGCTACTAGAAAGAAAATTAACTCTGTCCCAGCTGAAACCAGGACACAGATACAAAAAGATATGGCTGAGATAAATATGAAAATTACCATAGACATTTAGAAATACAGCTAAAAAAAGTTGAGAAGAAAATATGTTACAAAAGACAGGGACATCAAATGAAGGACCTGTAAATGCTTTTGATTTAAGAAGATAAAGAAAATATAGTCTTTTAATTGTGACAAAGAGTGAATACAATTCAGATATTAATTTTTTGGGGGATGTGTGTGTCTGTAATAATTGGTTAGGGCCGCAGAAAATACATCAGGCAAAACATGGGTTATGAACATTTAAGGCAGAAACTAGTGAAACTTAACACAGAATGCTTAAAGAAAAAGCTGAAGTAACCTCTGAAAGATTAGGGTGGTCTTCACAGTGCTGGAGAAAATAAAATTAGTAACTCTCTTTAAAAACATAAAGCAGAGAAAAGAAAATAAAGACTGGTCAATGTAAATTTAAAATGCACGACTGAAGGGGAAATTACTAATCAATACATCTAGAAAATTACAGGATGATGAGAAGAAGCCGAAGTGGCTTTTTCAGGAACAAATTGCATCAAACCAATCTTTTTGCCTCACTTAGTTAACAAAAGGGAAGCAATGGACACTACATATCCTGACTATAATATGGTTTTTGATGTTCAAGACATTCTTAACCCCTACAGCCTGGAGGAAGATGGGATAGATGAGACTATCATGAGGTAAGTGCACAAATGGTTAATAGGATGATGCCCAGCTTTGCAAACAACTCAGATCATTGTGAAGAAAAGGGGAAATCAATGCAACAGGTGTCAGCAGTATATTTGAAAGTCAAACATCCCCTCATTTTACCCAGAAATATATTGGAAACTTGAAATAATTACGTTTGTTTACTCCCTAAAGAAGAAGGCAGAACATGTGTGTGTGTACAGGAAGAGGGGAGAGATGTCATATGACAGTCCTCCAGCTGATCAAAGCCTGGTACAAAGTGAACAGGGGGCTGACCAGCAGGCAGGAAGGGCAGCAGGCTTCAGGGACCATTGTTTTCCTTCCCAAGCTGCTTGGACTGCTTGCAGCTGATCTGAGTGCAATGGCAGTGACTGTTTCATCTGTGTTCTGCTTAAAGATTTCCATGAAGACTGCATTAGAAGGAAGTGTACAGTACAGAGGGAGAAAAATGTGTAGTGACTTGGAAATTACAAATTAAAGCAGCATGTTCTAAAAATTAGTGTCGTGTACTATCTAAAAAGCACCAGTGTCACAGCTGTAACCATTACCTCTTTATAGCATCTTTTATAAACAGGTTCTTAAAATACTCACGGGTTTCTCTTTGGTAAAAAATGCAAAATAAACCTGAGATTTGAATGAGCTCACTTGATGTCAATAATATTATGCTGATTTATCCCAGTTGAACATCTGTACCAGGATTATATATATAGGAATATAACACTATTCAGTAAAATCAAACGCATAACACAGCTAAGCTACTCTGAGCAAGAAATTCATGTCTCTAAAGAGGCTTTATTATTGTCTAGTGAACTACAATGGTTTGAAATACAGCTATTGTCATGTATTTTACCTGCTCCACAATCCTTATTTGTGTAGACTGCCTTTCATATGAAAAATGCCCAGAACTGGTATTTGGAAATAAAGACTAAAGTATTAATTTTTTTCACTGCTGGCATTTTTGTCAAATCAATGACGTTGTCTTGATTTACACAAGCAGAGAATAGGGCCACAAAAAAAAGGTCTGTCATAATTACATTATATTATAATTAAAGAAAAGAAGGAAAAACTGAGAAGTAAAATATGACATAAAAAATTTATTTTCAAGGGAGTTTTGGGAAGAGACAGATAGTGAGACAAAGGAGTACCAAAAGGAGTGAGTGTGTTGTAGAACCTGAAATCTCTCACACCACCAACAAAGCTATGTCTGAATATACCAAGGCTTTATTTCCATACATTAAAAAAGCAGCAGTCAGTCTCCTGAAGCAATTGAATGCACAGTGGATACTTCTAGTACACATGAGGAAACTTGGAGGAGACTTACGAAAGAGGGAAGAAAAGGCAGGTGCTGAATCCTGCAGGGAACAAAGAAACCACAGCCATTTTTGCCTCTGGAAGAGGGTCATGCTCTCAGAGTAGACTAGACTAGAATAGACTATTTCATTTGGAAGGGACCTATAATGGCCTGTTATCTTGACTGGGGTTCCTCTGAGAGGCTTGCAGATTTCCTCGTCAGCCAAACACTGAGAAGTGAGAAATTCACGGACACCACAATGGAAGGTGCGCATGCAGTCTGAGGTTAGTAATTCATGACTGTTTCTGTCACTCAAGTGGGATGGAAACATTGATTTCAAAATAAATGGAATCAGTGAGTTTGGGACAGGGATATAGACACAAAAGCACCAGTTTCACAGCTGTAACCATTATCTCTTTATAGCATCTTGTATAAACAGCTTTTTAAAATACGCATGGGTTTCTCTTTGGTAAAAAATGTGAAACAAAACTGAGATTTGAATAAGCTCACTTGACACAGGGGAAGAAGAGCAACAGCAACATGAAAATCTGTAGGACTAAGGCATTTCTGCTTAAAAAAAAAAAAATTGTGGAGGGGACTAATGGCCAAGTGCTGGCAATATCCTAGGGTCAAACATGAGGATTAGTTAATTCCTTAACTGGGTGGATGAGGAAGAAACTTTTGATGATTTGAACATTTGTTGGACATATTGTAAAGATGGAAGACTTAATTGCATGCGAATTTCCTAATCTAGATAAAAACTTGCAATTGTATAAACATTTGTTTAAAGTTAACATTTGGTGTATATTTGAGCAAACCTTATTGGCAGTCCTAGTCTTTACTTTCAGTTTAAAGCAATTTGCTATCCTTCCCAGCATGGGAACAAATGTGTTATCATTAAGAGCTTCATCTATATAACTGCACATGTACTCCATTGTCACTTGCCCACACAGAGGTGGGCACGTAGCAATATTATCAAACAAAAAGAGATATTAGTATTGCAGTAGGCATTAAAAATTGATTGTGTATTTTCTTGATATTGGGTGTCCTTTAGAGGTATATTTAACAGCATGATAATGTCAGTTTTTCAAGTTTGAGTAGCAAAAAGTAGGAAAAAGTAAAGTCTGAAAAAAGAAGGATGTGAAGTATCAAAAATCAGTTGATTTGGAACTGAGAAGAAATCATGGAACAGGAGGTAAGAGATACAAAAATGTATCAATTAGTAAGAAAGAAGTTCTGACAAGAAGGTACCAGACAATATCTGGCTAGTTCTGAAGGCAGTTGATGGTACTGTCAAACCCCATATATCCATGAAAGCAAGGAATGCAAACAGACATTTACTAACATTGCTAATTTGCAAGGCAACACAACCTTTGGTGGTATAAGATGCTGAAACTGTGGATATCTGGGCCAACGGAAAATGTAACAGCTGTTTAACAGGTGAGAACTGTGGACAAGTTCAGAAGAAAAGTAAAATATTTCATGTTTTCTGTAACATGAGCCAGCCTTGGAAATTCTCCAGCAATTCAAAAGATGTGAAATAATCTTCACAACAACTTCACTATTGCAGTCAATCCTTGTTCTGTCAGACATATTAGAAGAAAATCACAGACAATAGAATATTTCATCTTCATGTGATTTATTTAGAACATAAAATTCAGCTCTTTGCTGTAGTTGTCTCTTTCCCAGTCCTTCTGGATTTCTTTTCCCAAAATCAATAGTCAAAAATCTGAAACAAAGCACATACTGTAGTGACATTCTACTTTCCCAAACTACTTCAAGGGAGAAGAGTCTGTTTTCTAACAAACTCAAAGTGGTTTTGTCAACCTCACTGTATTTCACCTTTTTTAAAACATTCTATTAACAGTTTTTACTTAAACTTAGACAACAAGAATGGTAAAGTACCTCAAACACTAATTGAGACCATTATATTAAGGTCTGATTTATGATCAATCTGCTTTTTTGATGTATTTTAAGGTCTGGTTTATAATCAACCTGCTTTTTTGATCCCTATTACTATACAGCCTGACTGTATTCAGTGTATTTGTCCTCTCAACAGAATGGAGGGACAATTATTACATTGAATTCATAGAGCACGCTGAACCTTGCTAATGCTCTACCCACCAGACTTAACCTATCTGTTTCAGTCACTTCTTCCTCTATGGTCTCCAGCTGGGGCAGCAGTTTTCTCTGTCACACACTTGTGAAGAGAAAACAGGGGAAAAAAAGAACAGTTTTATTGTATTTCTTCAGGTTCACAAATATCTCTCTTTCAGCAACAATGACAGGAAGTTGTAAACATATATAAAGCCTTTTATTTTAAGTACAGTCTCTTAATTAAAAGTATTCTTTTTCTTAAATATAGAGCTCTCAATTTAAATGTAGTAACATTTTGCCCTGGTGGCAGGTATCCAGATCCATTGTTACAGCAGCACAAGGTGATTCAGTGGCTTTCTAGCCGCACAAGACTTTTTACTTTATCAAAAGCACGGCAGAGGAGTAGACAGGAAGTAAAATGACGAGGGAATAATTGAAACACAGGAGCTAAACATAAGAAAAACAAGAAAGCTGACTCAATTAGTAAGTCAGAACTGCTGACTGAGGGAAACCTCCATATCAAATAGCTTGATATTACCTAGGGGAGTTGTGCAAAAATGAAAAATTGATTCTATCTTGAAGAGAGGCTGTGAAAGACATGTTTTCTCTAAAGACTGTATCGGGCATTGCTCGTTGTAATCTTAGCAGGTACAATTTTTCTTCTGTTTACTTAAGACCTCATGCTTAGTCATTAAAACTAAGTGAACTAAACACAAAAGTAATAACTGAGTGAAATTTTGCCAAAGTGAATGCTAACACCCCCCCTTCTTTTCCTTAGTTCTGATTTTGATTTATTTTTGAACAATAGTAATATTATGAAAATAAGAATGGCAGTCCAGTTCATACTTGAAAATATTTTTTTCTTCTTAATTGCATATTAATTTTTTCCCAAGCTACCGCAGGAGATTGATAATATGATGTGCACTCTGTTACTGTTCAGCATTTGGACCAGATCAGTAGCATCCGAAAGTCAGTCAGACCTCTGAAGTGCTAAATTACTGGACTGAGTTCTGTCCTCAATAAAGGATAACAGCATCACTACTCAGGTTACTGACATGCTGCTTGGTCTGAAACAGAGTCAAAGAGAGAATGAGCTTTGGGAATTCTGCAGAGGTCCCTATCTAGTCTCTCCCATCCGGAATGATCACTGGAGGTTGAGCAAAAACCTTGTAAACACACTTCTGTGATTACTGCACATGCCAAGTCTGCTGTAAGGATATGCAGAAGAATTCTGATTCTCAGATTACTAACCTACTGTTTCTCCTGAAAGGTAAACTATTTTCTATTAAAATACATTTCTAATAAATATAAATTGATAATCTTCTAAACTAATATAAAGTCCAGAAAAATTAGACCAGTGTATTTGTTTCTGAGGGAAGACAAATGACATAAATTTGCATTATCCCTCAGTATCACAGTACACGTAAAACATAAGGAGAAAATTTGGAAACATGGGGGAATAGAGCATTAAAAACTTTAGGTATCAGGATAAGTGGGAATATTTTCAATGCACATATTTTTATAAAGCATCCAAACTATTAACATTCTTATCAGGGATTTGGTCATATTGGAGAGGACGAGATGAGGGACAAGATATGTTTTGTTCCATAATGGAACCTGTTGTTGGATCCAAATTTGCCAAGGAATTAAGCAACAGCAGGGGTAGCAAAAGAAAGACATAAATGAGATGACAAAACACAACAAGAAAAAAATCCAATAATGCTGGACATCCTTAGCTATCAGCTTGGCTTTATCCTGAGCTGAATTCAGAAACAGTAAGTCTCCTGTTTCCAAATTACAACATTTGATCATATTTTAAAAGCATGCTTCTACCACCTGTTCTCACACTGATGAGCACCTGCATGATTTTCGTTTCACCAAGGGAGCTATCAGTATTGCAAAGCACAGTGTGAGCAGTGGTGGCATTAATGAATATCAATAGTGGGTGGACTGATGATCCAGCACTAGCATGCCTGCTGCTTTCAGTAATCAGGATTCAATTCCTTGCTCTGCCACCAGCTTCTACAGCATTAGCAAAATTACATAAGTTAAATCTCTTTGGATGATGTAGATGGATGTGAGTTCAATCTCACAAAGTTTAAACTGAGCACTCTGGAAGCTCTTGAGCAGCAGTAGTTAAGTGCTGCTAAACTAATATCCATTGCCTTTCAGGAATCATGTACCATGCCACATTAGAGCAGCCATTTGGCTTCTGTTCCAGAACTGGCTCATATCCTACCATTTGATGACACAGTGAGCTCGTGTTGGACTCCCAGTAATCTCATACTATTCCAATTTTTTGAGTTAGCATATTTTGAGAAGTGATTTCTCTTCATTTGAGACATGGTAACTCACCGTAACTCACCATCTGCATGCTTCTACACTTTGGCAAAGTAAAATAGTAGAAGTCAGGTGAAATTTCCCTTAAGTCATGCAGTATTATTTATCACTGTGATAGGTAAAAAACCACTCTGAATGGTTGGATCACATGGGCAGTTTGGGGGAGTCACCTGAAAACCTCCATTGCCCTTTGGAAATACCAAAGCCAACACCAATTTGGCTGGTCAAGCTGACACCAGTGGGAATTCTTCTCTGAGCAAGTCGGATGTGAAGTTAGATGGTAAAAGGAGACAAAATTTTAGTCTTGCCTGTTGCTTCACCTCAGTCTAATCCATGCTGCCTTGGCTAGTCCATGCTCCCTTTTTTTTCTGTGAGAGAGCTACACACATGCTGCTCTGTAGCCCTTCCCTTTCATTGAGACTGAGGTTATACCACCCCTCCTAAGCCTTGCAATGACTGACCCTTGAAAGCAAGATCATGGGATTCCCCTCCCTTATCAAAACAGGTTTATTAAAGCAGCTACAAGGTACACCAAATATATGGGCAATAGTTTATTATAGTAAGCTCTTTTTTGTTTCTTTGGTTGTGGGTTTTTTCAGATAATGATTATAGGAAAACATAAAGAATTTTCTTTCCAGTATTTTCCACTGAAACAAAAGAAAGTAACAGAAACTACATAGTTGTGCTTTTGTGAGGAATAGCCTTATATAAAACTTTAACCTGTTAATATTGCACATTTATCCTAATTCTCTATAATACTCAACAGGATCAAAACAATATGAATTTTCAAGCCAGGTGGGAAGATGTCTTTTGAGCTGTGTCATATAACAAAAATCATTCTCTCTCAGACTTTTTCCTTTTATCTCTTTCCTCAAAGTAGCAGGTTTTTATTTAATGACATATTTGGTGAAATTTTGCCTTTGATGTCATCTTTCTTTAATAAAGAAGTTCTTTTTCTAAAAAATATTTTTTTTCTCTCTCTGTCTCTCCACCTCTGTCACAGTTGTCTTTTGTGTGGTAAACACAGTTACACTTAAAAGATCAAATCCTAGCAAAGATATTATTCTAATACATATGGCTGAACAACATCAGATATGCCTATATGACACCTACACAGATGCCAGAAATTGATGTATTAGAGAAACACATAAATCCTGATATGTGTCAGGCTATTCCCTTTTCCACCTATTTTTCCATTATAAAAAGAAAGCAATAGGAACAGCTACCATGGAGTCAAGCATGCACTAACACTAGAATTGTATTAATAATTTGTGTGAATAATCACTATTATGAAATAAACTCTGTCTTTATACATTTTCTAGTTATTCATAATTATTCATATGTTAGTGTGAAGATTTTCAGTGATCTGAACTGCTTGTGAATTGTCAAGGTCGACCATACATTGCATGTGTTATGTCACAGTTTGTCTAAATCAGACAGTACTTTTGTTTCCCTTGACTGGATGCCTGATCTATGTAAGTAAGGAAATAGTGATTAGTTAAAAATAGAATCCTTCCCTTCCTCTCCTCTCCTCTCCTCTCCTCTCCTCTCCTCTCCTCTAC